>JACCGJ010003248.1:0-145004 GCA_013407085.1 Atriophallophorus winterbourni
GAGATCATGTGTGACAAACCTGATGCTCGCACGTGACCACTGGACATCCGAAGTCGACAAAGGTCGTGAGATTCACCTAGTATACTTAGATTTCTCGAAAGCTTTCGACAGAGTCAACCATCGAATCTTGCTCCGCAAATTATGTTCTCTATGGATTGCAGGCCAGTTGCTTCAGTGGCTTGAGAGTTATTTATCAGATCGATGGATGTCTCTCTTCAAGTTTCAGCATTCCCAGCGGTGTCCCTCAAGGCTCTGTACTCGGGCCAAACCTATTCCTATCCTTCATTGATGATGTCGTTCAAGCCATTGATTCCACACACTCATGTATGCCGACGACATGAAACTCTGGAGAGTCATCACATGTCAACACGACATCGTTCAACTACAGGACGACCTCAATTCGCTTTATGTGTGGTCACTTGAAAATTGCTTACCGTTCAATACAGAGAAATGCCGCGTCCTTTCAACGCGTACAAACTCTAGCCCAAGCTATTACCTGGGATTACACCCAATTGAGACGACTTCCTCAGAAAGGGACTTAGGCATTATCGTGCAATCCAACATGTCAGTCTCGGCGACGTGCCTGAGAGCAGCCAATAAAACAAACGCAATGCTTGGTCTTCTCAAACGTGTTTTTCGCAGGTTTGAACCTCAATGTTTGTTGCTTTTGCTCAAAACATTCATCCGTCCACATTTCGAATACGCCGTTCAAGTTTGGTGCCCCGGGCTCTGAAGGACCAAAAAACTTCTCTTGAGGCTCCCCCAGCGACGCGCCAGCAAAACTTGTTATAGGTCGGCCTCGTATCCTTATCCTCCTGAATGTCTATCGCTCCACCAATCCTTTTCAGTGAAATACAGAAGGCTCCGTGGTGACCTTCCTTCTCACCTACCAAATCGTCTCATCCACTGATCACGCCTAGACACCATTCTCCGTCCTTAATCGTGAAACTTCACATCTTCGTGGGCCATTCACTCCAAACGTTCATATCAACTCTCACGCTCAACTGTCGCAGCATTTCTTTTCCCTTTTGATTATGTACTTCACTGAATATCACCCATGGAAGTTGTATCCGGGAACATCCGGATAAGTTTTTAAACGGAGTCCTGGCGTTCATTAATGATCCTCCACAACCATAACCTGAGCCTTGTCTTCCGATTGCTTTTGTTCTCGGAAACACTGATCCACTTACACTACAACCGCATCGCGTAGTAGCTTAATTTTTCAGGTACGTTGTCCTCCTTGCCTTACTACTCCGTTCATTCCCTTCTTAACCACCTGTCAGTTTTACTTGTTTCCAGGTATAACGCCACCCCGATGCCTCGGTATTCTCCTGCTACCGCCTCGCAAAATAAGGAAGGCGCAATTCCAAAGCGAGTGTGGCCCGCTATAAGGCCTCCGCGTCCCCGTACAGATGACACTCACTATTTTATTTTCACCACACTCTACATACCAACCTGTGGTTATTTTTAAGCTACGCTTTTACACCACAATAAACTATTGAACTATCCTCTGTCGTCCATCAAGAATAAGACATCTTGTAGTAGATTGGAAACTATGTTTGCTGATGACATTTAAATCGTAGATAGGGAAGTAGTCAGTAGTAGAGTGTGGTAAAAAAGCGGTAAGCTTACAAAGTTAACTACAAGATATTGTACACAAAGATGTGAAAGGTCGGGTGATTAGTTGATGGGGGGTGAATAAAGTCGAATAGATCCAGTTGAGTGCAAAACGTGCCCTGAAAAATGGAAATAAAGTGCAGCATTATGGAGTGAAGAAAAGTATAGCATTTTAAACGTCACGATAGTGCCGACCTGATAAATGACAGATGCTGAAATGAGGTGGGCGATTAAGTGTTACCTTACTCCAAACCTACGGAAGAGTCAGTTGCTCTCTTCTTTGGCAAGTAGCACGGTTATCTCTACGCCATCGACCCACCCAAAATCCAGTGGGGTACAATATACTATACACTTATTAATAATAGTCACCAAAATCTTTAATAGGTGTGCCCAATTAGCTGTTGCTTCTCAGGAGAGAACTTTTTCGCACACGCTCAGCTTTTTCGTTGAAATCTATACAAGGAAATATTAAGACTGCATCTAGAGTTTTGTGGATATAACAAATTTGGGTCAACGGAAGGGTGATACAGCTACAAAAGATACAGATGCTTGCACGGTCGATGTAATTGTATGCATCAACTACGAGAATCAGTTCAGTGGCGATCTTATAGAAACCTTCAAAACTGTCAAGAGATTCAGATCTCCTGAATTCGACGACTTCTGTCTGTTTACTTTGTTTTACGCGCGAGGTCACAGTCTTGAGCTAAGTAAGTTGCATACTAGGCCGCAATCCAGGCCACAATTATTGAGCATCCGAGTAGTAACCACAAACACCTTGCGTTTTCAACAGGTGCGTTTAACCATGGGCTGAACGAACGGCGACAGGTGCTATTTCCGGAAAACCTACTGTAATCGTTCCACCCATTTCGTATAAAGCATAATTAGTATGAAAAAACGTTTATTTTTTAAGGTCTATCGTTTGTGCTGTAATTGACCGCTGCCGATCGATTTTCAATGAATCGGCGCACAACATACTAAACTGTCTTACCTTTCGGCGATGAGACCTCTTATATCCTCGAAACACAGGTGAACATCCTTTGTTTGCTACGAAACAATTCTGACAGTCGCGTGGCCTTTTAAACACGCCTCCCAGAAAATTTTTCAACTTGTTTCGTCGGGATTGTCTGTAGTCCTGTGCATTTGGTCATACTCACGTACATTAATACATTCGATTCAAAACTCCCGAAGAATATTTATTGCTAGAAGACAAGAGTTAGTCTAAATAATATAGCAGTTAATCGTCATCATACGATTGGAAACGCAAGTCACAACAGACGCAACCGTAGTAGATCGAAAAAAGGACTCGTGAAAGGGTTTAATCACAAAAGTAATTATAGACATAAACAAAGTACGAACTTGAGTATTCAGTTGACACAATCTATAACATTATCAGATTGCTATAAGCATGTCTTCATATGGTGCTAATTTTCCTGATTGCTGTGGTTTGCGCGCATAATGGTGCCACTTAATGAAGTTCGATCAATGTTGCTAAGGTGAGACCAATTTTTCAGTAATTTTGTGGATATCGCCGTTGGGCGTGAACGGAAAGCGGATGTATTCCGTTACATCGCTTCCGAATGCCACCGTTAGATACCCCTTCAGTGGTTCGAACACCGAAGATTATCCTGAGGCACTAATGTTTGAACACTTCCAAAAGTCGTACCTTCTGTACTTTCTGTGGTCACGTCTCATCTATTAATTAGTACTGGGTGGATCACTGCGTAGTAAACGTATTCTAGTTTTAAGACATCCCGTCAATGTTTGCCTTTCAACGCAAAATCGCATTGTGCGCAAGATCAATCCTTAACTTCACTTCATCTTTCGCCCAACCATTGGGTAACATACAGGAACCGCGGTTTTAGAAGACTGAAACACATTCAATCGGACGTTCATTAAGGTTTAATTGCTGTACGCCTTGTGACAGGGGTAGTAAAATACGCCTACGTTTGTGCTGCGTTTAACTTGCAGCATTTCGGCATTTTTTCAAAAAAAAACATCATCAGTTTAGTCTAGATCAGACATTCAATAGGACTCGAACTCCTTGGTAGTCCTTTAATGCTTGGTAGATAATCCAGTCGACGACATAGTTGGGCAGAAGCAGCGATAACGGACAGACACGTCTGACCCCAATTTACGAAGTTCTTCTGCAACCTTCTTCCTAATCAAGTAACATGTAAAGCACAGGATATATGGGGTAAATATTTAATTTTCTTGGCGAGGTACTTTTGGTGACTGGCTGATTGCAGCAATCGGGGACGAACAGATTTAAGTTGCAGATCACAAACTCATATCTCTTTCTCAGTAAAATCAGCTTTATTGTCACCAAATAACTGATCTTGTGAGTGCACGGATGTGTAGTGTTTGTGTACAGCGCATCTAATACCGCGAAACTGATTTTCCACTGCGTGCGGAAACACGTTAGACTCACCGCAATTTTAAGTTTAATTCCGTTGGTGGACGGTTTGGTCTCGATTGTCATCGTAATGACAACGGCGAAATATTACTTAGCTTGCGCTCAGAGCACAGACTGTACCTTGCCAGCACTAACTTCCGCCATTCGAAGCGTCACTGCTCCACCTGGAGATCTCCATCGGCGGCCTTGTTCACGCAAATTGACCATATTGCTATCAGCTACTCCTGGCGAGGGAGTGTGCAAGATTGCCGTTCCTAATGGGGAACCTGTCTAGAGTCCGATCATGCGTTAGTCTGTGCTAAGCTCTCGATGCGTTTTGGTGGGAAACGTAGAAATGTTGCCAGGCTTAACGATCTCCCGGTTCTCCGAGGGTTTCAGGCCAATTTGAGTCTGCATTTTTCTACAGTTCCCCAAAATAGTATCGATGACCAATGGAGTGGAATTCAAACCTCCTTGGAAACAGCCGCGTTGGATAGTTGTGGGTTGACTTCCCGTGTAGCTCAGCACTGGGTTTCTGCGAATTCTCTCCAATTAATGGACCAACGTCGGTTGCTTTCTGCTGATAGCATACATGATACGTCACGAAGGCTTATTAAACGTAAACTGGTTGCCAGTTTGAAAACCGACAGGGAAAGTTGGTGGAGTTCTAAGGCTACGGAAATGGAATCTGCGGCAGCTGTAGGCAATTTCAGAAAATTGTTCCAACTCATCTGAACTACTGATAGCGGGCGATCAGGAATCAGTGAGCTGATACGTAAAAAACAAAAAACCGCATGCAGTAAAACTACAAAAACAAGCAGCTTTTTGTGCATTTGCTTTTGCGTATTCCGCTTGCCTGCTTTCCCTTTTCCACGCGCTTGTTTATCTGCTTTTCCTGCTTCATATTGCTTGGCACTTTGTCTGGCTCCAGACTTGTGCTTCATGATGATGATGATGATGATAATACGTGAAGCAGATGGTTTGCCAGTTTCTAATATGCATATACGCATGGAGCGATGGGCAGAACATTTTGAAGCACAGTTTAACTGGCCTTCTGCACCCACTGATTTCGAGAATACGGAACACTGTACCCCATGGTCGATTTCTCTTGAGGCTCCGACTCAATCAGAGATTTACAGTGTAATCCAGAGCCTTAAGCGCCATCGGGCATCAGGTGCTGATGCTTTGCTTCCGTCATTGTTCAAAGATGGCGGTTTCGCTTTAGTTCGCGAAATTCACGCGCTGTCAGCCAACATATGGGCTGAAGAACGCGTTCCGATCCCTTGGAGATAATCATTAATTGCTCCGATTTTCAAAAAGGGACGACGCGATTCCTGTGAAAATCATCGGGGTATCAGTCTCATTTCATTAGCTCCTAAAATACTGGCGTCCATCCTGCTTCACCGATTGAGTACCAAACGGGAAGAGAAAATCCGTGAAGGGCAAACTGGGTTTCGTGCCGGCCGAGGGTGCATAGATCAAATTTTCACACTCCGTCAGTTACTGGAGCAACGCCACGCTTTTCGTAGACCAACTATCGTGATATTCCTTGACATCCGAGCGGCATTCGATTCAATCAATCGTGAAAGTCTTTGGAACTGTCTACTGAGACATGGAGTGCCCGAGAAGTATGTTTGGATCTTGAAAGCATTATATTGCCAAACTTCGGGCAGGGTTCGAGCGTACGGACAATTGTCGTCCTCGTTCAAAATCTCCAGCGGGGTGCGGCAGGGCTGCCCTATCTCGCCGTTCCTTTTTAACTTCGCGATCGACGATGTCCTGAGAAAAGCTTTAGCTGGTCTGGTGGACTCAGGTGTTGAACTTCTGCGGGTTAGAGAGCTACCGATCTTGATGACATCACACTTCTGGGAGATGACCCTCATATAATGCAACAAGCCCTGGACCGCCTGTCACTTGAAGCTTCAAGGTATGGCATGTGCTTTGCGCCTACCAAGTGTAAAACACTTACCCGGGTTTGGAGTGGCTCTCTTCCAAACCTAACTGTGTGCGATGTCAATCTTGAAATGGTCGACAGCTTTGTTTACCTTTGTTGTATCTCTGCTGGCGGTTGTGTTGAGGACGAGATCTCACATGGTGTTCGCAAAGCGGGTGCAGCGTTTGCTAACCTTCGCCACCTGTGGCGTCGATGCGATGTTTCACTCCATACTAAAGGCCGAGTGTACAACGCAGTGGTGCGTGCTACACTCCTTTATGGCTGCGAAACCTGGTCTATCCGAGCGGAAGGTGTCCGTCGGCTTTCTGTTTTTGATACCCGTTGCCTGCGTAGAATTTCTCGCATTCGGTGGCAGCATCGTGTTATAAATATGGATGTCTGCAAGCGGGTGTTAGGACCAGGTGGCCACGGACTGAGAGAAATGCTGACGCTTGCCCGCTTGCGATGTTTTGGACATGTTTTAAGAATGCCTACTCACCGTTTACCGTACCGCACTTTATTCGCAGAGCCTGACAGAAGCTGGGAGAAAAGATAGGGTGGCCAGTCCATGACGCGGCGCGTTGGGATGAAGAAACTCACCTTAGCGCTAGGCTCAGTTGGGCGTATTCGTTTGCCTGGGTGGAGTCCAAAAGCTCCACCTAATAGTTGCTAGGAAACCTTACGAGATATGGCTACAAACCGAAATCAGTGGCACCAGTGTATTTTATTATGTGTGTCATAATTTTTTATCCGGTATTATTTTATATAAAAACACAAAAAACAAAACAAAAACAAAAAATTGCATGCAGTGCAACTACAAAAACAAGCTGCTTTTTGTGCATTTGCTTTTGCGTATTCCGATTGCCTGCCTTCTCTTTTACACGCGCTTGTTTATCTGCTTTTCCTGCTTCATATTCCTTGGCACTTTGTCTGGCTCCAGACTTGTGCTTCATGATGATGATGATGATGATGGGCAACCTGAAAGTCTCTTACCCATTGTGCGGCACATTGACTGGATCCGGCTTGTGAATTTATACATACATTCAAAATCTTGGAAGCCTCGCAATTTCGAACATTTTCACTTTCTTCGTGGTATACATTAAGAAAATTATCATATGGGCTTGATTGTGTTGAGGACGACATCTCACGTATACGCATAGTGGGTGTAGCGTTTGCTAACCGCTTATAAATTTCGACTGTATAATAAAGATTGAGTGTATCATGTAGCCGTGTGTGTCGCGCTTCTCTACGGCTGCAAAACCTAATATATCCGAGCGGAAAATGCCCGTCGGCTTTCTGATTTTGCTATTCCTTGCTTGCGCAGGATTGCTCACGTTCGGTGACAGCATCGCGTTGCGAATATAAATTTCTGCAAACGGTTGTTCGTACTAAAAAGCTACGGACTGTGGGAAATGTTGATGGTTGCTAGTTTACGATGAATGAAACGTTTTAAGAATACCCAATTACCTATTATCATGCCGCGTTTTATAGAGTCTGGCAAAGGCTAGTAGAAACCACCGGTTGTCAGTCTAAGATAGTAAGACGCATTCTTTCGCTAGATGATGTCCTTAATATTCACTTGATAGTCGCCTTACATAATTGGGCTGCAATCCGGCAGTTAACTGCCGATAACCAATGTGGTTTATTATAGGTGCCTTAATTTTTAATCCTAGATTAATGATACGAAAAGAAGAAAACTAAAATCACATGGTCGCATGTAATGATATTATAAAAACAAACTTCTTTTTTCGCATTTGCTTATTTCGCATACCCGCTTTTTTACTCGTCTGGTTACCTGCCTTCCCGGCTTCCGGTCGCTTAGCACTTCGTCTGGCTCAAGACCCGTGCTCCATGATGATGCATGCAATCACAAGTACGATCCTTGCAAAGTGCCGCACATTTATGCGGGCTAAATTACTGTCGTGTTGTCCAATTTAAGACAGATAAAATAAAATAAAAATAGTAGTGAGGCTCGTATGTTTCCACGTGCAGCTTAGTATCGGTGGCAAATCAGTTTAACGCAGTGTCAATTGCGCAGTGCAGATGTACTACACGATTGCACATCCACGGTTTTGTTTACCCATGAACCATTCTAATACCCACCCAAGGTATATTAAAGGATGCGTGTAAATTGACAAAAAAATTATTTTCTGTTTTGATAAATCGCATATTGTTTAACGGCATCATATATGGCTGTCCTATCTCTATTTCAGGTACTTGGAACGATTCTTCGATGGACCAGAACAAAGATCAGAGAGATCAATTGGTTTGTTTCCGTTTAACCAATATTTATTATTCAAAGAAAATACTAAATGATTTTATCCAAGAAGCTGCTGATCGCCTTTCTCTAAGATCTAAACTACTCACAGAAAACCAAGCTGTTGTGGGAAATTGGCCCGATGAAAGTTTTTTCGTTAAAAAAGATTCCGCCCTGAAGAAAAATACTGCATTTGTGAAAAAAGTGGTAAGTCACCACACATGTTTGTTACGCGAATAGCGAAATTTTCTCGATAGCCAGAAGGATGCCTTGTTACACGAATTCGATTTGTTAAATTTATCAAAATATGTGGAAGAAGTTGCCACCGCTATTGTTGAGGCGAAAATCAAAACAACCGATATTCCTTTTATTCTAAAGTTAAGTTCGCTGATGCATCAACGATACGCGGATTTTGGTTCCCTCTTTTTGGATGCATGGAGGAAAGTCTTTTCGGGATATAAGGATTCCAAGGTTAGTGTGCGTATGCGTACAACGATTTGTTGCAGACACATTTTTCGAAGCTTCGTGTTGATCTCACTTTGTTTGCCGATTTGAATACGATTGGAATTTTCCGTGAGGCTGATGGCATTCGGGTGCTTGCGAGTCAGTTAACTTCTCTAACCAATGGCGATCTGGAGCAATTCTCAAACATCGGGATCGTTTGCAGTTTCTGTCGACACTGCAGTGATGATTGGATCGGAGTCATTCCACGGCGAATGCGGTAAAAATCTATGTCTCAAGTTCTGTTTTCGATTAAAACTTCCTGTTATGATTTGCAATTTGATAGTTGCTCTTACAATTTTCAAACGCAAGCGTCTTGCCCTATTTACCTACAGCATCGTAGAATGCACTAGGCCTTTGCATTGCTATATTGAAAAATCTGGCTTGCAGAATGCATTTTGATCTAACATAACTCCTGTTAATTTCGATACTCTCCGGGCTGTTATTAACCTAATATTTCTTCGAATGATTAACTATCAACGCGAAGGCAATTCTCACTTTATCACTGATACCTTCAATATAATTGGAGGATTTTAATAGTCTAACATGCTTGAAGCTTAGCGATAACCATATGGTGGTAAAAATTAGAATAGGCCTGTATCAAAAATAGATAAGCAATTAGATTAAGCAGTATATAAGCAATCGAGAAACGAATAATACAATAAAAGCTCGTTTAATTTCGTTTTAAACTAATTTATAATAGTGGAATGGGTAACGATAGAAGATAAACTGTTCCAAGTAACACACACAGACAGAATAAAAATACCTTCTACATTTCAGGTGGGAATGGGGTACCACCTGCATATATTCATGGACCCGATAATTTCTCGTATCCCTTCGCGTGAATAAATTCTGTAAGGGATGGTTTAGCGTATGGAATATTTTGTAAAGTAGGATAAGGTCTCTTCGTCGATAAGGAAAGTCGAACCAATGCTTGGTTCGGATGCTGAGAACTAGTTTTGTTGAGCGGTGATAGATTCACTGCATCTTTCTTGATCCACGAAAACCATGACTTCATAGCGTATTCTATGACTGGTCTGAGGTATGTATTCATGATCCTTGGAATTATCTTCGGCGAAAATGTCCCAAATACCCGCTTGAGTAAATAGGAAACACGTGCTGCTTTTGTAAAGGCAGTGTTAGTTTGAATTGAGGTTTTTAAACTGGAGAATATCCAGACACCCAAATTTTTGTCCACTGAACTTTTTAAGGATATGTGAACCTATATGATCTGAGAACTCTACTTGTTTCCCCACATTCATGATCGTGCATTCGTCGAAGTTAAATGGCAGTTTGTTCTTCAGCGACCAATTGTAGACCGCATCAAGATCTTTTTGTGTTTGCAAACAGTCTTCTGGGCTACGGATGCAACACCATATCTTTATGTCATCAGCGAATATCGCAATGTTGCAGCGAAGATTGATCTTTCGATGCTTTGGTCACTTTTGCTTCTGGTTCAATTACCGTTTCTTGTTATTTTGTTTTGCTTTTTAATTAAATACACGTCGATTTGATTCTAGTTTGCTAGCGGAAGAAAACGGGTTGAACATTCCTCGATCTACTTTCATGCCTGCTGAAAAACAAGCTAAATGCAAGGCATTGTTCAACGACTATTTGAATGCTGCACGCCGTCATTTGCAACAATTGACCAAAGACGCTGTGAAAGTGATCTCATTCAACCGTGACCTCATGGAAACTCGTGGTGAAGTTAGTGACGAACGTCGGGAACGTGCAGATCATTTGGTGACTTTGTGTCGCAAGTTCCATGATTCTTTGTCAACTCTATGCGATCTCTTGGATTCCGATCCACCAACGGAGCTTACAATTCTCCTAAAAGGTTATTCATTTATACTGCGACTGATGGTATTGCATTGTATTTGTTAATTCGACCATCTTCTTTTTTCAGATGAACACAAAACAGACGCGTCTGAATCGGCCGAAAATGAAGAGGTAAGCGACGCCATCGTTTTTTCATGTTCAACAGGACGCTTCACTTGGATTGCAATTGTTCGATGATGATGACACTAGACTGTTCTATGAAAGTCTTCCTGATATCAAAGCAATGGTACCAGGGGTGAGTATATAACATTTTCTGCTTTTAATGCGCACCAAAACTTTATTTTGCTGCGGTCTTTCGATAACCTGATTTGGGTTTACATTCACGGGGACCTAAACCGGTGGCACATCGTTTCAGTGGAAACATGCGGTTTATTTCACTTGAAACCTTGTTTTCATATTTGGGCACAAACATCGCGCTCAGGTTTCACTCGTCGAGCCACAAGGCTTTCGGTTCCTTGGCGATGTATTTGTGTGCAATGTCTCATACCCATTTTCGCCAACCGCAATTAAATTGCACCATTTTTTAATCAATTTTTCAGGTCTGGTCACTTTGGTGATATTTCAACTTATGTGGGATTTCGTAGTTCATCGTTTTAACGCTGCGTGTGTGGTGTTGTGCACGTATGCGGTCCTCCATGGGTATCCCGCACAATTGTGTACATTTCTCTCAATAGCCCTCGTGCTCTTGTTAATGATTCAAAGCTCCATCATTTACCATTAATTTAGTTGCAACATCTTTTTTATCCTTGTCACGCCGTTCCTCTTGCACGCATGTGCAATCGTACATCATTTCTGTGCTGTGTGGCTAACACCGTGCTGTATTGATCTACCATGGGTAGTGAGCTGCATGCTGAAACACACTGGACTCACCGCCAATTTTATTTTCATTCTCTAATCTGTCTAGGTCTGGACAACCTGACAGTATCTTACCCTACGTGCAGTATATGAGCCCGCGGCACTTTACCGGGATTAGGCTTGTACACTTACACACACACACCGTTCCTCTGCTTTCTGTGTGCTCGGTATTCTCTTATTGTCTCTCCTTCAGCTTGTAACTGGCAATAAGAATTGCGTGTACTCTATGAGCTGTTCAGCATTCTCTAGTTATCTGAATTTTGGGTTATTATCGCTTGGTGCCCTTCAATCAATTTGTTTGAAGCGTTTGTCTGTTTCACTCCGCTTCGACTGATCAACCTAACGTTTTGTCTTTCAAGATTCTCTACAAGGAAAGTGAACAAGCGAAGGTGGAACAGACACCAGATGTTTCGGAAGAACCCGACACAACTGACGCAGAAGGTAAGATTTGGATTTTATGTAAATCGTGGATGTTTTATCCAGTGTTCGTGGAGCTAACCAGTTAAACGTTAGGAGGCGGTCTAACTCAAAAATCTCTTTATTTTAATTTGACAACAGAGGCGTTCAAAAGCCGTTAGCTGATCGGGTTGATTGTGAAGTGCCTATTTCGCGACTTTTACAAAATTAATTAGTAATCATAGTTCTTTTTTCGATAAATAACGATTGCGGGGTTTAATAGCTATTGTGTTTAAATATATGATGCTCTGATTCGCTCCCACACCCAAAATGCTTCAAATGTGTGGCTCATAAACCTTCTTGCACGGCCGAGTTATTGCCGTTGCCTAGCTTTTCAATTGTGGGGTTTGGAAATTAAGTAAGAGGTAAACAATGTTTAAGGCAGTTAATGGATAAGGCTGAAACATGAAAACACAAACGCTCATGGGGATGCGTTCAAACGCATAGGCTCGTGTGTAATAGAAATGCATGCAGATGTGTGATTTTTTTGAGGTAGGATGGTTTTGAATAAATTTCTCGTAATGCAAGGGAGTCGGTATCATGAGGTTTCAAATTCACTTGCAGTTAAGCGCTCGCTACTTGCTACCGGTGTAATGCTGTCCATGATGATGATAATAATAATGACGGGATCGTTTGAGACTGGCTCCTTCTTTATTTCGGGACATCAATTCAATTGGAGCGAACCCGAGAACTGAGTATTCTAGAAAGCTTGACAAACTGTACAGCGCACTTTTCAAACCGTCGCGCATAAATTTCAATACGCCGATGTGCGAATGATGAAACGAATTGCTCGGTATGACCTTGAAAAAAATCAATCTTGTTACAATGATCCTAATGATCAACGTTAACAATATGAGGACGCTACAGTGCCGACCCAATGATCACTGAACACCCACCATGCTAACAGCTGACGAACCACATTTAGTTCTCTCTAATAACCGTTACCGATGACGTCATTTTATGTTCTGCCTTCTATACATAGAAAAGTAAATGGAAAACTGCTTTTCTCGTAACTTATAATATATATATATATATATATAGATAATATATATATATAATATATATATATATATATATATATCTATAATATAACGCTGATATACTTGCATATTTTTGGGCTTGAGTGGGCGTTTCGACGTTTTTCCTATCTTGTCAGCTTGTCGACAAATTTTTGCGAAACACATATATGTATTACATCATGAGCCTGCCGACGCTAATCGCTGCTTAGTCAAAGACTCCGTGTGGGTTAAGATACTGCCAGGTTGTTCAAGCATAGACAGATACGAGTTATGGAACTTAAAATTGTAGGTGAACCCCAGCGTGTTTCTACATGTAGCTCAGCACAGGTGGTAAATCAAATTAGTACGGTCAAATATGTAGTACAAAAGTTATACACGATTCCACATCCGTGCTTCAAAGCGATGTGTCAGGTAGCATCGATATGGCGACTTTTGCAAATGTGTTAGTTATGCAATTCTTTCTAACCCGGATGTATTATTACAACCACCTTGTTCTATAACTTACTTTTTAATTGAGCTTTTTAGCAAAACATATGGCAATTTTCTCTCATTGTATATATTTTGCCTTCGTATAGAGTTGGATGTGGAAGCCGTAGAGTCCGAACTGGCAAAAGAGGAGGCCAGTCTGAAGATCTCGGAAACAGCTGCGGATAACAAAGATGCCCCGATTTCTGAGCGTCCGAAAACTTTCTTCTCAGCAACCGATGAAGGTGAGACCTGGTGTTGTTATGTTGTGTCTGTGTTGTGATTGTGATTGTGTGGAGTCAGGCGAAGGGCCTTTGTGTTCACTAGATTGCCAAGGAAACGGTACGGCTGGATTGCGCAGACTTAAGCATCAAATTGACAATGCGAGACTGCAGCATGCACTCGCTTGCCTCTCAATAATACCGCTATCTTAGTATAGTTTTGCATATCCCTCTAGAAGAAGTTTTACCCAATCTTATCATTGTACGCCAGCATGTTTTTCTTGCTGTTGCATCTCTCCAGTGCTTTGGTTGTTAGTCTTCTTCTGTATATTTCATGCGATGAACATTATACTATCTCATGACGAGATGATAGGATTTCATCCATTGCCTAAATCTCGAGATGCAAACATTACGTCTGAATCTAAGATACTCTCCTATTTGTGCCTAAGTCACATTCACTCTCTAAACATGACTAATTTTTAAAGTAACGTGTTGCTCACATCCCTCGCGCTTAAAGTCTAACTTTGATGACTAATTTTTTTTATTTTGAACAGTCGAAGAAGACCCGAGTTCTGGCGGACGAATTTTGATGGAAACGTTTCTCACCCAGTTACCTAATTGCGTGAACCGAGATTTGATTGATCGTGTAAGTGTTTTCTACGCAATGAATGGCTGACCCTCTGCATTTTGCCTATACTCATACACTACTCTCTCTGTTTGCAGGCTGCCATCGATTTTTGCTTAAACTTGAACAAACGTCCTAACCGGAAACGCTTGGCGCGAGCCATCCTAATGGTTCCCCGAACGCGCTATGACTTGCTTCCCTTTTACGCTCGCCTCGTGGCCTCTCTGGCACCCGTTATGCCCGACTTGGTCGCAGACGTCTGTACTCAACTGATGAGTGAATTTCGCTGGCGTGTCTCCAAGCGGGATCAAATTAACCTTGAGTCAAAGTTGAAAGTTGTCCGTTTTATCGGTAAGATGTTCTTCTTGTTCCCAGCGCTATTCTATAATAATATTTGAGCTTGCGCTTGTTCAGTCCTTTATTTGGATCTCCTTTACTGCTGGCTATGCTTATGTACATATTGTAAAAAATGCTTTCTTGCTGTTCGCACTCCTAAAATGAGAAGACTGTGCTCAATTTCTTTAGTTCTTCTGATTTTCGCAACTTGCGTCGTTAAGGAGCTTCATTATCCCCATTATCGTGCAAAGTGACGTGCGTGATATGATCAGATGAACGTAGCCTTCACAAAAAACCAAGACTTTTGCATTCCTGTAAGTAATCAAACACCCTACTCTGGTTAGCTCTTGTACACATTTCATTCGAGTTCATTGAGCGTAACTTTAAACAGTTTACATGCGAAGTTGCTTCTTTTTTTACTTTACTTTTGTGCGACTATCTCCTCCTGGAGGATGAGTCGGCTTCGTTGACGTCATGGATTGCAGCCACTCACGCTCGGCGGTTAGAAACGAGATCCGCGCAGATTTTAAGCTAGGTCCGGTCCCACATGCGCCATCCGTAAACCGAGCGTAGACCAAGCAGCTCCACATCCGATCTCACGGTGGCGAGCCAAGTCTTCTACTCGACGCCAAACGGTTCTTCTGTTTTCTTCACTTGCTTAGCATTCCCAAGTCTGTCAGTGTTGGTTTGTGCTTTTCCCATGTGTGTAAAGTCTTTCTTGAAAATGCAATGAAATTCCCTTCATCACTCCTCATTTATTGGAACTCTTCCCTTTCTGGGTAGACAGAAGTAATGTGCGTTTCATGCGAACGCTGTCATGTCTCCGCTTGTTTTTTGCGTCCATTTAAATTCCTCAAATGGGATAAAAGTTAAAAAAAAGCTTGAAGATCGGAGCGAAACTCCGCGTGGTCACTATGATGTGCGAAGGTTAGCAAAAGCTACACGTGTTTCGCTTACGCAATAACAGACATCGTCTTTAACACAACCGCCATCAGAATTCCAACTGTCAAGGTCCACGCAGCTATCGGCTAGTCCTATATCGGCGTCACTGTCTTTGTGGTTTTTGAGATATATAGTTTTGGGTTAGTATCTTACATCAGTGAAGTGCAAATTATATCCCATAGTCTGAAGCTTCCATTGCCCTGCAGTTTAGGCCCTGTTGTATTGTATGAGTGTCATCCGAACATACGAGGTCTTTCGTATTCTCCAGATTGGTTGGCTTTTCTTTCACTTTACTCCGAACAGCCAATAGTTTTTTACTATAACTTCGACCGCAAACTCGAAGTGAATCAGCCAGTTGAAGCAGCACTACCGCTATAGACAAGAACAAACAATGTCAATGGTCGATAGATTCAAAAATTCTCACCCTAAACACTTGCACGCATTATGGGTATAAAGAATGGAAGCAATAAATCAATCATTTTATTCATTTTTAAATGTTACTCGTGGTAACGAGAGTGCGATTGGATTCTGGTATTTTTTTAGCTATAAACTGAAAATTTATAGCTTAACATATGGGTGCTGACCGAGTAAAATTTGGCTAGCAGGTATACTTTTATATCGTATTTCGTTATCATACTAGGCTGTACCATCTGCTGCTTTTCTGGGTGTTGAATCTCGGTGTCTTCTCTTTCATCAGAGTATAGTATGGATTGAGACCACTGCGAACTCATTTTTACAGCGTAACGTGAATTTTTGTAAACTTCGATCATTTTTGCTTTGTTTATCAACCGCTTAAAAATCGATAACATAGAAGACAATGAATTCGACCGATTGAGATTACAAGCACCCGAATCACCTCGCCACAACAAATTCCGATCTATCTCATATTTCTAATGGTGCTGTCGTTTGGAGAAATAAATAAATAAATAAACAGTTTGAGTAGCCACTAATTATGTTTAATGAACTAGGCCGTTATACCGACTCCCAGTATTAGTAGCTACAAATTTTCCGTGTTGTATTACGGTTGCTTTGTTTTATATGTATGTTGTACAGTATTCATTGTGCTCTTTTATCATTAGTCGGGAGCTGACATTTCGAACATTTTCAAATAAAACTTGTTCCTTCTTCTTCTGTCGGTGAAGGTCAATCACTTCACTTACTTACTGTTATGTGTCAGAAATTCGCTACATTCAACTTCATGCTTGCTGCCTTGTGTTTATCGGTTCGTAATCTGTTCAATGTACATCGTGTTTTCCTCTCTTCTCGTTACAGGCGAATTGGTAAAATTTCGAATTTTCCCCGCCCACCAAGCCTTGAGTTGCCTGAAGCAGCTTTTACCGCAGTTTGTGCATCACAACATTGAAATGGCCTGTGCGCTTCTCGATACGTGCGGGCGTTTTCTGTATCGCTTGCCTGCGTCTCATCAACGAACCAAAATCTACTTGCAAGTGATGCTGCGCAAGAAAACCGCATTGCACTTGGATCAGCGTTACTGCATCATGATCGAGAACAGCTACTACTACTGCAATCCTCCACCGTCGCAACAACAAGTAATCACCGATTTCTGTTTTATATGTGTGAATAATTATTATCATTGTTTCTTCTATATGTCGATTTGCCTCTTTTCTTCGTCCAGTTGGCTGATATCGTAAACTTGACGCCCGAGATGCAATACCTTCGACATTTGTTGTGGTGTGACCTGGACAAGACAACCGTGAACAGTGTGCTTCGCTCGTTTCGTCGGATGGACTGGACCGATCCAGAAGTGCGTCTCACCCTAATTTTCAGCGCTCTCTTGTTTATAATTAACGTAACTTAATGATGGACAACCATATCAAGGAAGGTGACCAAATCTCAATAAATAAATTAGACGATATTCTTCATGAAAGAGTGGTTATCAGAATCTATTCCTCAGAGTTGTGAATAATCGGTTATCATGCCGGTGTTCAAAAAGGTGTGCAAAGTTCCTGTTGTAATCGCCGAAAGATAATTTTCACTAACTATATTATTAGCGTCAGTATGCCCTCGAAGATTAACTCGCATAGGAAATCGCAAATCGTAGAGTACTAAGCTGGCTTTCGCCAGTGGCGTTGTCGATCACATTTTCAGGCATCGACAGATCTTAAAAATGCGGTATACTTATCTGCAGCCGGCAATAGCCATCTTAGATTTTGACTCAATGGATCGAAATGTTCTGTTTATCACCTTGCAGTCTCTGACTGTGTGTGGCACAGCTGAAATCCTATTTAATGGCGGACTTGCAGTAAGCATCTTGGATTTTGTTCAAATGACGGAGGCTGAGCTGGTATTGCTTGTTCAGGACGTTTCGTCATAAGACTAGATGATGATGTGGCTCAAAATCGTGTTCAGTGGTGGTCTCGTTGGGGACATCTTAGATTGTTCGCTTAAAGTGGTAATGAGGAATTCTTGTTAAGCTGCATGGCAGTGAAATCCGCAAGGAAGCTGTCGTGCTGATGTCACTCTACTCGTTCACCAAACTTGATTTAATACATGCTCCATTCGAGCTGTAGTCATCTTATCCCAATTTCCTTGTACGTAATTTTTTTATAGATTCAGTAGCCCCGCTTGCTTTTTACCTTCTCTTAGGATTTCATGTTTTCATGGTTGTATGACAGTTAACCATTCGGTACATGCTACCATGATGACGATGATTGGCTTCAAGTGGTCCGCCCAATGTCTCTCCTTGCTATCATGCTTAATGTAGTTCCTTCTAGCGACAAAAAATCAATTTATAAACAGTGTCAAGTCTGTTACCGACGCAGTATTTCCTTCACCAGCAGACTGGCGAACCGCTAAATGTTATTCTCACGCTGGCCACTCTGTTTCCTGTTATTCTCACTCAATGCACTGCTTTTACTTTACTTTTTCCCCGATCTTACACATGAACAAATTTCTATTATTTTCCGAAATTGCAGATGGTGCAATTCGCCGAGTCATTGTTTACACGATCCTGGGAAGTGCCTTTTCCGAAGATAAACTGTGTTGCTTCCGTGCTCTCCGGTCTGGCACCACTTCACTCAAACTTTGCTGTGGCCGTGGTGGACAATGTGATTGAAGATATTCGTCTGTGCATGGAGGTGAGCATGAGAACTGGGTCCACTTGCTACGTTTTATGTTTCGTTTCATTTATAAACTAGCTTCAAGTAAGCAGTTATGATTCTCGTCATCAGCCCACCAACTGTTCGCCTACTTGCAAACTCATGCCACGTGAGCAGTAAATTTGTTTGTCTTTATCTGATGCTCGTTTTCCTCACATGCATTGAGGGCTACAAACAGAACTTCGTAGTTGATGTATTTGTGGACCACGGTAAACGCTTGACAACAGTCCCTTTCTTAATTTTCCACTGCACAGAATCCATGAACTTGTGGCCTACTTCGCATTGTATCCTGCAGACTGCACTCGCGCTTTCCTTTTATTTTCTCCTTACATTTGTGTCCGTGTCTTCTGTTTTTACGCAATTTATGTCGCAGTCGCATTCGATAACCACATTAGCACTGACCTCGACATTGGAATCCATGGTTACAACTATTATCCTGCGGTCATCCTTGCTTTGCTTATTTATGAATCTTTTTCTCCCCTGGTCACCCACACGATTTTCTCATTTGTATCTGTCTTGTGGTATGTTGTCCAATTGTTCGCATGCTTCTCGGTCCAAATAGTCTATCTGGCGTCATTTCTTACGTTTGTTTCTCAATCGTTTCCACATCAGAGCTGTCTTAGTGATGCATTCGATAGGCTTTTTGAGGGATAAGTCTATGAGCAGACATACGCCGCCGGCGTGCAACTGACGCCCAATAACCGAGTTCTGCCTATCGTTGCAAGCGCTACAAGAGAGATTGCTCCTCCCGAATCGTACTGTTTAGTCATTCGAAAAGCTGTAGAACATGAACATTCATGCGATTGTTTTGTACATCCATGGTGGACATCGACCGAAGAAGGCCAACAAAAATGGTTTATCCGGTATATTATTATTGGCTTAAATTTGATGAACAAAAAACACATGTAGTGAAACTACAAAGAACAAGCTGCTTTTTGCACATTTCCTTTTGCATATTCCGCTTGTCTGCTTTCCATTTTTCCCACGCTGGCTTATCTGCTTTTCCTGCTTCACATTGCTTGGCGCTTTGTCTGGCTCGAGACTTGTGCTTCATGATGATGATGATGTTGTTGTCGTTGTAAGAGTAGTCCTATTTATTTCATTCTATTATGCCGTTCGTTTGTCTGATTAGAAATGTGTTTCCCTATATCAGTGACAGAAATGGATTCCAGCAAGTGATTAATTCACTATCTGTTAAGCTTGTTAAACTTCCCCATTTGTAGAGGATTACCAGATATTGAACCAACAACTTCTAAGCAAACTTGATTCCGTTTGTGACTGCACATGAGCTCTTTGTATCTCGGTAAATTTTCGATACACCAATGTGCGTAAATATATAGCTGAGCATATAGGTGGGTTGGGGTATATACAAATGTAAGTAAAAATATGTACCGGCAAAAAGACTGCAGTGTGTTCACGCGTGATGCTCATCACCGATGACAATCACTATATATGAATGAATGAGAGCTCAAACCTGATCCAGGCAAACTGCAACACAGTTATAGACTACACTTGGGCCTGGGCAACCTGACAGTATCTTAGCCCATGTGCAGTCCTCGACTGTGCGGCACTTTGCCTGGATCAGGCTTGTGATTTCATACATACATACATTCACTTGGGCCAAAGTACTGCCAGGATGCTCAGGCTTAAACAATCATTATACCATAGTATATATGCACAGTTGTTCTGTACCGCACGAATGCCAAACTATGCGGGATGGTTAGCTAGATAGCTAGCTGGTGAGATGCATCTGCTCTCTTTTCTTCAAATGACTTACATGATCTAATGAAAGCGCAAAAATTTGTTGCAGCTCAATTTGCCGCAATTGTGTCAACGCCGGATTACCATGGTCAAATATCTCGGGCTTCTCTATGGTTACTGTCTGGTGGACTCTCCGGTTATTTTCAAGATGCTCTACTCGTTGCTCACTTTTGGTGTCAGCCTTGATAGTAAGTATACACTGTCCTTCCCGTTGTTTTTATTGCCTTGTTACCGTCACTTCGACAGTTAGCTTTTCTTTAGACAAAGACGCTATCTTAATCAATAAATCGTAGACATTCTGATTTACCCTCACCATACAGCCTAGCATATGGAGGAAACGATAATTTTTGTGTAGATTTGCTAACACATTAAACTTGTGTTCAGTTGCTTCCTATTTGATTCGACTGCAGGCCGCGGAGTCTACAGCTTGGTTTATCCCAAATGATGTAAGAGGAGCATCTCATTTACCGCAATCATAAAAGCCAAAAATGAGGTACCTTAGCCCAACGTGTACTCAAGAGTTCCTATCTATTCACGCTTGCTTTGCTTGTGGAACTCAACATATATTGTTGCATTTGAAGAAGAAGAAGAAAATGACTTTATTCGTGTACACGAATTTTCAGCAATACATTAATTTCTCCACAAAATACAATTATGATAAAATGTGTAACATGCAACACAATGAAATGATACTTGAGATAATAAAGTGTCAGGTTACCGTAGGCTAGACAAATGTGAGAGGAATTAGAAAAATAAAAATCGGTAAATAACTGGAACATCTCTGCGTCGTTTAAAAAAATTGTCAAGTGCTTCTTTAACTCCATAACTGCTTTCTACTGATAAACCATGTATCGAGCCAAGTATGGAACAAAAGAGTTTCTAAATTTATTAGTTCTCTTATAGGGAATAACATAGTTACTTCGGGTGGAGGAAAAAGATTCACTAGAAGCAAGGCTTTTGTTCAGTGGATGTGAACAATCATAAGAAATAATTGCGATGAACCTGTTGCATTCACGAAAGTGACGATCAACAATAGTGTCTCGAATGTCATCCACGGGAACACAACTCAATCTTGAGATGAGCTTAATACTTCTTCTGATAATCATAAAATCCTTTTCCAAAAGGCCAGGAAAAATTACGGAGGGGGCGTAAAGGAGGTGTGGAATGATGCAAGAAAAAACAAAATGTTGAATAACTTTTAGTGGTACGGAGAGAGAACGGAGGGGAAGTGCATAGAATGACAATTGGCGCATCTTTATGAATTGATTTGTTACATGTTTGGTCCAGTTAAGATTGTCAGATACGGGTGTGAATTTTATGTGAATTAAACCAGAGTTCTTTAGATCAAGTGTTGGCAATTATATGGAAGACTCCGTGAATAAAACCCCGTCTCTGACTCAATCGGTTGCCCATTATTGTTACTATTTGGCATAGACTGCAGCACTTTGCCTGGATCCGGCTTGTGCTTTCATACATACTATTTGAAATGATCATCTCGTCACATCTGTGTAAAGGTCAACAGGTTCTGGATTATAGCGTTCGTTTGCTTATCAATCTAGTTTTCCTTCCACAGATAACCTTATATTACACCTCTTCCTTGCAGACAACATCCCCAGCTTTTTCGATCCACCTGATTCACTCTTCCGTATCGTGCTCATATGCACCCTTTTGGAGACGCTGGTCGGATTTTTCGATCAAGGGAAAAAACGCAGGAAGCTCAACATATTCCTTATTTACTTTCAGGTACGTTCGTGTTCATTCATTCATTGACTTCCTCAAAAGCACACTTGATTAGCTATTCCATAAAATCAACCGGATCAAGAACAGATTCATTGCTAACGTATGTTCATTCCCTTTTAGCGCTATTTCTGGTTCAAGCGCTCACAACCTTTCTGGATCCAACCCTTATCGTCAGACAAGAAGAAGACAGAATCGGATGTTGTCAGCTCAGAATCGGAAACTTTGGATGGGTCCACTGACCTTACTCCCACTCGACCAGATTCGGATACCCGAGCTCTACCTGTCATCTTTACCCCTGTTATGTTTCCCACCGCGGTTGAACAACAATACCATGAAACGTTGAGTCATTTGCGTTCCGGTGTTATCAAAGCAAAGAATTTCGCTCAGGCTCAGCGTCTGGTCACTCGACTGGAGGCCCGATATTTGCCTCGCTTGCTTCGTATCAGAGCCACGTACGGTTTGATGAATGGTATTGATGAGAATATTGAACCCGATGGAGATCAAGGTGCTACCTTGGCAAAGGGACAGTCCAAAATGAACAGAGCAGCCGGCCCGGGGCATATGGAACCGATCGCTGAAGAGTTCGAACCCGGGGAAGGTCAGCTAGCTTTCAGTCTGTTTTTCTCGATGAGTGCTGTTCGTAACGTGGATTTTTGAGATTACGCAACTGTTCTGCTTTTCCATTTTGTTTTTACTACGTCTTGTAACGCACACCCTAATGTTGCTTTGTTTCAGCATATGCGTACGTACAATCTGATAACATTGGCTAATGTCTAAATGCTCTTTTGCATTTATTTCCGTCACGCACACACCGTACGACCGGTTTCGTGCTGTTAACACTCATCATGTAGGGACAGTAAGATCAGGATCCGCATGCGCTAATGTCGTTATTAGGATCGCATTGTACGGAGCGACCTGATAGCTTCATTGTTTGCTCATTACTATGTACTGTCACTGTTGGTGTGCTGAATTCTACTCGTCCTTCATCACGCAGGGCCTGTGTGGCCGACATTTGCAAATTGCATATCGTTCGATAGCGGTTGATATTTTTCATCTCATCCACATTTCAAGGACGTTCGAATCCAATCCTCCGGAAGCCCAAATGATTTCCGATTCACGGTTGTCGTCGTCGGTCGTTCCGGTGCATCTAGTTCTTGTGTTGTGTCGGAGAGTGGTGTTTTGCATATCTTCCGGAAGCGCATGATTATCACTCAGCACTAATGTACTTCGCAACTCTATAATGTTATATTCGAATGAAAAATCAATGTTGTTCTGCTCACAGACTTTCGATTTTCTAAACTCGCATGTACTTGGTTTTTACGCGTGAGACTCCATCGATATTTCGTTGCTACTCCAGAATCGAACTTCATGATCGTGTAAAATGTTGTACAGCATGAGATCGCCGTGCGATTGTGATGTGCCTCCATGGTCTACATCGGTTAAAGATGGCAAGCAACAATACATCTCCTGCGATTGTACTTTAACATCATTTGACTATATCTTGTCCCAAATAAATTTATCGAACCTTTTATAAGTATCTGTGCCAGGTATAACTAAAATTGCCATCAAAATTACATCGCGAAACTCGAGTCCAGTGCTTCCATTATGGACCGTCGTGATCAACTTTGTGAATAGTTCGACGGGCTTGGCCTTTTTATGAGTAGTCGCAAATATAAACAACATATTCTCCAAACATCGCTTAAATTGCATCGCTATCCAATATGGAAGCTTTTCGGTCTTAGGCGCATTGGTTTGCTTAAGTCCTCTCATTGTTGATCCGATTCAGCCTTGCACATTTGCTTCATAACAGTTTTCTTTTATTCTGTTGTTTAATCGGTCTTCCTTTTTGATTTCGCGTATTAGAAATCGCTTTCAACGACGAAGATTATGCCATCGATGATGACGAAGACGATTATGACGATGATGATGATGACGACGACGAAGAGAGGGAAGAAAATGATGGCAATCAAATGCGGAGAAATCGAATCGAACGCGATGAAGGCGAACATTCGAAACGCAATGTGCGTGACCGACGTGTTGAGGATGGCGAACTGGCGTTCACTCCGTTGTCCTCCACTTCGCCGATCACGATGGCGGGTGATGACGATCAGGAGGTCAGTGATGTCTCTAGTTCGCTCGATTCTCAGCTTAATCTGCATTGACCTTACTTCCTAAAATATCCTTTAGTAAAGTCTAGGTGAAGACTAGGTTTCAAAGTTGGTTGTTAATATCTTATAATTAGGCTTGGGCAACCTGACAGTATCTTAGCCCACGTGCAGTCTCTGACTGCGGCACTTTGCCTGGATCAGGCTTGTGCTTTCAGACCATACCATACCATGTTCTAAGTATTTTTCGTTCTGTTCTCCTGGAGCTCTGGGTATTTTAAACTGGCAATTTCGCCTTTAGCAATCGGCCCTTATCATCGCTGACATGTATTGGAGTATCTGCTAGCGGATTGTGATTGGTCTAAATAAGCGTTCGACGTTCTATTTTCATTTTATCAACGAAAAATTCTATACAGCGTAACTGGTTTATGTTTTTCTGTTTGGTTTCCAAATCATTCTCGCTGTACATGTGGATACACCATGCCGAGTTTCAACATTGCGCATCTCCACGTTCACTTCAGCGTTGGCAGGACCTTAAAACAGTCACTGCTAAAATGCCAGTCGCGTTTGAAATATCTTACTATTTACTTGGTGACACTACTTCGAAGATGGCCCTTCAGACCCGATAATTTAATTTTTCCCTGTAAACCGTTTACTTTCCCCCGGGTTGGAGTCTTGACAAATTTTACTTTTATTTACAACAATTTATCTCCAAACTTGAGTCTATCGATGAGCTGCTTACAAGGAGACACCCTATTAGCTCGGTTTATCCAAGTGTAGCCAATCGTTCGAATGCTGCTGGATCTCGCACGCATATTCAGGATACCGATTTGGGCATTTCACCAAACCTTTGGCTAAAAGTCTGTCCTGGTACTGGTATGTTATAAATCGAAACAAGAGCCAGGCAAGTGCTGCAATCATAGACCGAGTTCATCGGACCTCCGCCTGTTGACCTTTCTGATGCGATTGCCTCTGCTTTTACTAGAAAGACATCGCCCTGTACGTCACAATGCGTTATGAAATCACGCAAACCTTCTAACCAAGCCACAGTCTACTCAGTGCGGTGGACAGTGAATCTTGCATCATCCTACACTAACTTTTAGTTCCCGCAAACGGTTTATGAACATTGTTACATCATTGCATTCATTTACATCTCATGGTAATGTTCTCTTTTCTGTTTCCTCAGGGTTCTAAACCAGATAATGATCAAAACGCGGTTGACACAGATGACGAACGTCTCATATCGTTGGGGTTGAAACCGCGTTTTATCGATTGTCCAGAAGATGCTGAATTCCGTGAAGCACTCGATCGCATCACGGCCGAAGCTCTTTTATCCTCGGGTGTTTCAGGCTCAACTGTTAGCGCTACCCCTGTTGTTGTCGGTGGTTCAGCCGATGTGACAATTCGTCCCCCCGTGACTCCGGTTCTACCATCTCCCGACACGCTACAGTTGGTCGCCACGCGGTCAAAACCTGTTGGTCAA
Organism: Atriophallophorus winterbourni; assembly: GCA_013407085.1. Lineage (NCBI taxonomy): Eukaryota > Metazoa > Platyhelminthes > Trematoda > Plagiorchiida > Microphallidae > Atriophallophorus > Atriophallophorus winterbourni. The sequence continues at coordinate 25,667 of JACCGJ010003248.1, forward strand.
TCAGGTGCGGTTGTTGGGAAGGAAATGAGCAGTTCAACGGCCACGGTAATTTCAAAATCTGATGACGAAAATCATCATCCGCCTTCGTCAATTACTACTGGTCCAGGGGAGCAAGCAGTACGTCTCTTTGTTCTAGCTTCCAAATTTCACCCCGGTCCACATCATTTTGGTTAAATTACGAAGTTTATTCTGGTAACTGCTGTTAACTTCACGGTTCTCCGTTTATGTAAAGTCTATCAGACTGTCATATTTTGCCCGACATTAGATTTGTGATTTTGTACATACATCTATCACGTCCATCTCGCGTACATTTGCCTTAATTCATTATTCGCATTAGCTAGAATATCATCATTATGCACAGTCTGTTAGATTTTGTTCTTACAAGGTACCACGATGTTCTCCGTGTCTATTCAGGGTCTAAGTAATTAGAGACTACAGTAGATCGATATGATTGGCATTCGACCAAAGTCTATTTTGGACGGCATGCTTTGTCACGCTGTACCATTGAAGACTCGTCCCTAAGTGTTGTGCGGCTAACACCGTGCTAAATTGATTGGCCAGAGGTAGTGAGCTGCATGCTGAAACATGCTGGAGTCCCACTACCATTTCTATTCTATTTTCTCTCTCATATCTGTCTAGGCCTGGGCAACCTGACAGTGTAGTCTGTGACTGCACGGCACTTTGCCTTGATGAGGCTTGTGCTTTTATTCATTCATCCATTCAAGGATTCTATGATTAAAATTATGTCTTAAGCGTACTCCTCATATACCTAAACGAAAAGTCCAATGTTTTGAATGAGCTTTAATATGTATGAAATTACAAAGTTTGGGTGGTCAACTTGCCGCCAACGAGATGTATGCCACGTTGATCTGAGATGCTGTCATGTAACCAGTGCTCGGTAAAAAAAATGCCGATGAGATTATGGTCTGCTCTCGGTCACAATTCACTACCAATGACAATCAATTCAACAGTATTGCTTTTGTATTACACTGAGACAGCGTAGTAAAGCGCCTTCGGTGTATTATCTATTTGAAACGAATATGTGGCCAGAGCCTTTTTTGCACACGACTTTCTTCTTGTTATGCAGAACACGGTAGCGTTCAGCTTGATCACCCGTCGCGGCAATCGTCCACACCTAGTACCTTTGGCGGTACCAGAGACTGTCCAGTTTGCTGCAAGATATATTCAAGCGGAAGCTGCTGAACGCGAAGAGAAAGCTCGCATGAAGCAGTTGGTGTTGGAGATGCACGAGGCGCAAAAGGATGAGGAAATGGAATGGGGTGAGTGTGTGATGGTTGTTTTTATTTATATTTTCGAAAATTCAGACCGAGGTTCATAATAAGGTTGCGATGACGTACGTGAGGGACTTTCATGTCAGTTCTAACCTTTCTCGTTTTTTTCTGTAAAAGAGGAAGTTGCCGTATTGGTTGGTATCGAAGTGTTTGAATATTACTTATGCGCGTTTAATCTTTATCACGCCATCTACCACTTGGCTGTCTTTTTCCTCAAATAGCTGTATTGATTAGATTCAAGTGGGCACTTGCGAATGCCGGAACCCTGTGAACGTGTACATTGGCATCTGCGTTTTGGCTTTGCAAGATTTTCTTGTTTTTTTTACACAAATTCCGTTCTCGAATTATTACTCTCCCCTACACGCAACACCTCGCCAAATCGATTGCCACTTATAATGTGTCACATGCTAGATTTTCGTCACCATCATTCTTTTTTTCTATCTCTACCGTCGCAAACCGGATTTTGATTTCCGATAAACAGATACAAAAAAATGTTCCCCATTATTATCAGATAGGAATCGCCAAATCATAAAGCTTCTCAGGGCAGTGTCGACCAGTCGCGGCGTGCACTTTGTGAAACCATCAAGTTTAAGGTGCTTGAAGAAATCTAAGACCAAGCGAATGCATGGGGCCTGTTTCAGTTAAACAAATTTATCACTCCATCCAACCTACGCTTTCTTCATTCTGGCGAATCAATAAGACGGGTCAGCTGACCACCGCTAATAAGTTCCGTTCTGCCAACTGCTGTCATAATTATTATTCGGCAGGCCTGCACCACCATCATCACGACACATTTGGCAATTGCTATCACCATTTACTTTCTGCAATGTTCTCGTTTTACTCAAGGTCACCTGGGCAGCCAGGATGCATTGCTCGCTCATCAATTTCCGCTGAATGCCAACCGTGACCGCTGGGTAAAGTACAATCACCCGAAAGGAGTTCCTGATGCAGACGCGGTTTTCGGGGGACCTGGGTAAGAATGATAGTTGGTTCCATGTGCGCTGGCTCGCTTACTTTTTTATTGATGACAGCAATGAGTGGTGTCTGCCATTTCCATTCCGACTAATTCTTTCGTTTTCTTTTCATGTAGCCAACGTCGCTGAATCGATACTTTTACACGTGTTTATGATTGCACAACTACCGGTTGGATTAAATGCGAGCCAAGTGGAACTCCGCATCGTCTGTGCTCATGTGGAGCCGCCAGCAAACGGTGAACCGCACTTGATGGATATGTGGAGATTCTTCAATTATTGCATAGTTTCGTGTTTTAAATGTTATTCTTCATTGTTCTTTGCAACTTTCCTTTGTAACTCGTCACTTCTACGGCAAATAAAGCTTAATACTTACGGGTTGTATTGCTTTTTCACTTCTGCTAAAATCGTTACATGTAACAATATACACTTAGCCCGGATTATCACTATTTGAACGTAGTAATTCATTTTCGGTCAGGCTGATAATAATAATAATACCACAAGTGGTGGCCTAAATAAATCAGTCGTCTAGCTGAACATTTAAGCGCCGTGGATCTAGCTATTCTGGTTTACATAATAGTGATCAACATTGTGGGTTCATGTGCTTCTTAGCAGGATTTTGGAATGGAATCGGGTGTAAACTGATCTGTTTTGCGTTCGCACATTCTATAGCCTGTGGCCTTTTTTCCGTTCGTCTTTAGAGATTACTTACTTAGGTAACCTAGTAGTCTTAAAATTAACTAGATGGAGGTATGACACATGCAAGTGCCTCATCCTTCGCTTTGGGTGAAAGGCATTTCATTCAAATTCTCTGAGCTTTTGGGCTTACCACTCAATAGAAATTTTGGGTTAAAATACCGTTGGAAAAGGCAGCTTAGTATGCTACAGACCTTTGTGGATATATGGCGAATTCAGACCCCCACTCAGAACACAGAAACGTTTTATGGTAGAAAAAGCATTAAGCTTACCAATAGCTACAGGATGACGATGTATAGATATAAAATCCTCCCAAAATAATAGGGAGAGATATACCGCATGGTTTGTCACGTACTCGTCGACTTTTGAAGCGAAACCTTAACTGATTCCGAGCGTATGATTTCTTCCGGCAAGATGTTCCAAGTGAAACCAATTTTGACCGAGAAATAATTACGACGAATATCCGATGGAAAATGAGGAATGCTTAAAGCCTTTGAATGTTTTCCTGTTCGAGTAAGGTCATTCGGCTTAAGTATGTGTTTTAGTGGATAATTTTTGGTGTGCTTAAGTTAAAATTCCAACAAGGGGTCATCCCGTATCCGTCGTTGGGTAAAATCATGTAGACTTGGAAAGGCATATTACTGTGACCACAACTTTGTCGCACGATGATAAATCCTGTCAAGTAGTTCAATCTCATTCCTCAGCCATGGTGCCCAGACTTGGATCAAAGATTTCATAACAGGGCATACATGCAATTGATTAACTGTGGTAAGGTTTCGGGCGTGAAAATTCTGAATAACATTTTTAGCAGAACCGAGATACAGCAGGACTTATTATACAGTATTCTGCAATGATGTTCGGGATTGAGGTTACACGACACCTAGATCTTTTTCTATGGTGGTCTCGTCTATAACTTGAGTGTCAAGCTGATACGTGTGACGCAGGGATTTTCCAAGCTATAATGCCATACAGTCATTAGGAGACCTAACACGTTTCCATGTTTTAATATCATCGGCAAACAGTATCAAGTTAAACCGATTATCCTCCACCAAGACCGAGCATTGTGGATCTCCACTTGTGGCGTCTATTTTTCTAGAGGGTGCTGCAACACTAGCTTGGAGTGTAAGATAGTCTGTTATCTAATTCAGCAACATTCCCGTTATTCTATAAGCTTCGAGCCTTTTGAGTAAAACGCCATGGTTGACTTTATCGAAAGCTTTGGAAATATCACAAGTAACAAGTATGTGCAGCATCACCTTCGTCTAGTGCCTTCGTCCAAACCTCGAACGTTGTAAGAGGATTAGATAAACGGCAACGATTCCTCGAAAACCGTGTTGTACTGCGGTCAAAATATTTTGGTTTTCAAAATGTTTTCTTATGCGCGCAGTCAGAATGCGCTCCATTAATTTAGAGATTACCGGATGTAGTGTTACCGGTCTATAGTTTGCTTCATCTGTAACCCATTGGAAACGTTTGGCTAGTTCACCAACGAATGTCTACCGAAAATTCAGGAAAAAATTAACTGCGTTTCAAAATTGTCCGTTTAATAGCGCTGCAAAAAATGGATATCCCCTTCAATTTATAGAATAAACACTGGTTTTGAATAAATTTTCTCTGAAACGAAACTTGCTTCTTACATGGACATCGGTCGATCGATGGAAATGTAGAAAGTGATTGTGAAAGCTGTAAAGACAAGATTGTGTTTTACAAAGGCAACGATCGGATGTGAGGCTTCACGTCGTCGGGAAAGAGTTCGTTGGCGCGGACGTGCATCGCCCGATAAGTGCAGGTTATGGTGGCTTCCGCGCAGCCAGCAACCTCGCCGATTTCTGGAAGAGCCAAGGGAATAGACATAAATGGCCATGCAAGAAACCATAATATTTAATAAAGTACTTCTGGACTAAAATCACACCAGGTTTTGAGGCAACAACCATTGTCATGCTAGTGCTCATCACCCCTTCCGGCTTTTACTACTCGAACATAACTAATGGGGTCAGATTCCGTAAGTACCGCGCTTGGCATTTAACATAAATGATCCGCAGTGTCGTTCAGTAGGACACGAGCAAACTTCCTTGTTTCATTCATGTTCCGAGAACTGATTGTCCTTTTAACATTGGCCAGGTCGAAATACAATGGTCTGACTTGTTTCGAACTCGTTGACTTGAAATGACCTGACGCAATGATTTCCGGCCTCTCCCCAACCCCCCACTCGCTACACTGGGGCCGTGACCAAACAAAGAACATGTGGTGGCCAATCCCATTTGTCGATCGTGAGGTGTGAATGGCCACAAACGAGCTGCCTGACATCCCTGACTGAACTTTTAGAAGGGAGGGTGAATGTGCGAGGTGCATTAGCGATGAGCGCTAATCACGAACTTTTGAATGATACGCAGAGCTCTACCCTCTGACACAACACAAGAAGCGTCGAAAAGATCGAACTCGTAATATTTCGGATTGATTGCATTAGAACGGTTTAAGCGACAATATTTGTGGAAGTACGAGAAGATGGACAACGTCAGCCGCAATCGAACGATATGCAAACCGTCAATGTCGGTCAAACGAGCACTGTGTGGCGAGGGCTTGAATTGTACCGGTTGGTACGAAATCGACTGACAAATCAGATCGAAGTGACAACCGGAACAGACATGTTGATGATGTGATAGTTTGTTTGCCTATATGCGATAAGCATGTTTCATTATTTGTTTCGTGCGTAATAAACGCTTTTAACCAATCGGCTTCTCTTGTGTTGTGGGATTCGTGAGTGAACGCGATTAGCGTTGGGCAGGTTGACCTCAGGGATGAAGTGAGACACAATCAATGTGCGTCCGTGCAACGCGGGGGTTTACGTGGTTATTGATGAACCGAAATGTAACAACTAACCAGATATGCGCCAGCTGTGACTCGTTGACTGAAATTGCCTGACGCAATCATTCCCGGCTTCTCTCCCCCCACTCGCTAAAATATGAATTTATCTCCGCAGTCGCGTGTCTGCAAAGCAACGTTTTCTGTTTCCTTAAGCGCGACACTGGTATTTGCTAATCGGATGCGAGATTTGGAAAAATAATCGCTAATTCTTCAATAATAAATTATTAATCGTGAATGAATGTCACACGCAACTAGTTTCTTATAATTCCAATGGATGGACGAATGTTTTTACTCATGAGAGCCGTCCTCGTCCGTGACGCGAAGCCTATCCTTTTGGTTTGGACTTGGCGCGTGATGAATCCTGACGGATACAACGAAGCGAAACAAAATGCTCACAAATCGTTTAGCGCATTCAGTGTGGCTTTCCTAGGTTCATCAATAAACTATCGTGTAATTTTCCGTTTCATTGCCATAGAACCTGGATTTATCTTTGCCTTCCACAACACTAAGCGATGGTATGCTTTCACTCTCTAAGCTGCCGCGGCTAAACTAGGTGTGAGCTTATTCGGGAATCCGTTGATTCGCCGCACGAATGGTAAACCATTATTAAGTGCGCCCGTGGCTCACTTAGATATCTCAGTGTCAGATGTGATGGTGAGTGGTCGGACTACAATTATTATTCACGAGATTATCAGTTCAAGTGCGAGCAGTTGAATATAAGATGGAAAGTGGCGCAAAAGTGATTTGAATAACTCACCCCGTTTCTCTTTCTGAAAGCCAAGTGCATAAGCAGCCATGTATATTGCAGCGGCTGCCACGGAGACAGGACTGCGACCAGCCACCAAATTTAGATTCAACGCCCGCCGCGCCACAACCTTGGCAACCCGCTGGACGGTGATATTCAAGTTCAGATTTCCACAGAAACGTGACATGAAGTCTTCCACCGTGACCGATTGCACATTGGTTTCCAAAATTGTGAGTATTTTCTTAAACACCTTTCCGATTTCTTTTTTAGAAACGCGGGAAACAGCGCACACCTCTGAAATAATCAATAGGAGGAGAAGGTTTACAGCAGTGCAGCAAACTGAAAACACGAAATGTTATGATGTTCACATCCCTCGCACTCAGCACAACCGGTTTCTTGTTGTTTGTCGACATCAAATGACAACAATAAGATTAGATGTAGGGGCTTTGAAACTTAGACTTTGAAACAACTGGCAACACAATTTTGCATTAAAAAATATTCCTCGGTATGTGTAATCACTAATTTAGACAGCGTATATTCACGTTGACCCGGAATCCTTGAGGTACTTTGTTTAATCACAAGCTTTCCTTTGGTAAACCTATAAAGGGGTTAAAAACAAAGCCCACATTATAATATCCAGCAGTGGTAATGCGAGTGCATAGCTACATCGCATTTGTAAAGTTCAAAACGCGAGAGATAACATTCGCTTAGCTTACAAACAGCATTTTCGATTTCCTATCCACAAATCATATGTAGAAAGGCTTGAACAAGGCGTCAGTACACGCGTGATTCGTTGTCACTGTTCGATCGTCCAGACACTGACCCGAGATTAGATCCACAATTCAAATTCTCGTCAAGAAACCAAAGATTCGCTTCATATTGTTCTATCAGTTTTAAGCGGGTATATAACGGCTTACTTTTCACACACGAAACCATGTTACATCGAACATAATCACCATGTGATCTGAAATACTGTCAGGTTGTGAAGGCATACAGAACAAAAGGACTTGGACGGGATCTTGGATGCATCCTATCACCGGTGCCAAACAAAATTTGCGCAGTATTGAAACACTACGCGATTGTATATCGGTTATTTGCTGCAACAATCAGGTTCTTATATTTAACAGCGATTTGTTGATCTGCAACGGACACTGCGAATGAAAATTCCAAAAGACTCGCTGCGAACCACCGTCAAAAACAAACCCTGCTTTTCTATTGTCTGACATTGGCCTACCGACTCAAAGAATATCGAATTTCGTGATAAGCTGGGGTTGTGGGTTTGACATTATCGGAAGATCGATGTAAAATACTTTCGTAACACTAAACCGACAGACAGATTGGACCAAAACTGATTCCAAACGGTGCGGGTGGTAAAAGGAACTGACCAAAAAGTTGCATTGGTGAAACATAAGTGAAAACTAACGCTCCTACCTTTGAAAGTTCGCGGCACACCTTCCTGTCGACAAGCCATATAAAGACAAGCTGTCGATACCGCATCATTACTACGTCCGCGCAAGTTCTTGGTTTCGTGCACTTGTTTGAAAAGTAGGTTTGCATGATCCTATTGAAATAAATGTTATATTTATCAGTGTACTTATCAACCACTGAAGAAATTCCGACATCTGTTCGCGAGTGGCGGCAATAAAGCAAAGAAAATTGGTGGTTTGATTATATGATATGTATATTGGATGTGTGCTTCACTCGCTAAGCACAAATATTATACTATTGTGAGATAACTATCGACATGTGATATTTGGTTGGGTGTATGCAATCACAAGCCCAGTTTCGGGCGAAGCGCCATACAGCCATTGATTATATATGAGCTAAGATACTGTCAGGTTGCCTAGGCTTGAGAGTTATAATAGAAAATGCTATGAAGGCCCAAGAGTGTTTTTACATGCAGCGTCCACTACTGGTGGTAGACAGTACCGTCCTGCTGCAATTGGAAAAAGCACTAACCTGAGTCCTGGTAGTGGAAATATTAGCAATATAAATCACTACACATATTTGAAGTTTGTAAGCCCTATTGTTGTGGGTCACACAGAGCCAGTTGCGTGCTCGTCTATCACGAGATTCTCTATATTACGGAGCTACGTGCTGTAATATGACACATGAGGCAAAGTCTAATAAACGAATATTAAGAGGAGGACGTCTACCGAAAATGTATACGTACGGATATACTTTTCGGTAAATTCAAATGTTCAGCCATTTGACTGATCTCACGAAAAGCGCTTGTAAGTATACGGTCCGTGGACGACAGGTTTCGACGGCTGCGATAAAGCGGTTTACCGTTTTCATCCACTTGTCGGGCGTCCGTAAATGAGGTCCCACTGATTAACGTGGATAAATCACTTCCGGTCAGTAACGGGTTTTCGCTGGATCCAACTCGGCACATGTCCTTGCTATTCGCATCACTGGAAAATGTTCGCCATTCTGATCCAACATCAATAACTCTGAAATAACGTTATTTATTAATTAGATTCATTTATACTTACATTTAAAAAGAAAACTGTTCCTCTTACCGGTCAGCCACAACAAGTCCACATATTGAGCAAACCATATCCCCCGCATGAGAATCCTCGATCAAGATAGCGTTTGGATGATATTTGCACTCTAGTTTGCTCCTTGTATATAATGCAAGCGAAGGAATAAAAACTTACATTGTGTTTCGATAAATGAAATTATGAAATAGTTAATAAATCTATCAAGGTGAAAAATATCATCCACGCGGAGAATAAGAAGGAATCCGTGCTACAAAAAATAAAGAGTAGGTTTAAGCAAACCGGAAGAGTTGCATAATCAAATTTCTATCAAAGTAACAACCCCATAAAGCACAACAAAAGCTTTACACAATTTTTTGGACCAGTGGACCAATGTTGAGAGTATGGCATGGTATAAAAGTACAAGCCATATCCAGACAAAGTGCCGGACAGTCATAGACTGCACGTGGGCTAAGATACCGTCAGGTTGCCCAGGCCTAGACAGATATTAGAAAGAATTGGTAGTGAGACTCCATCCTGTTTCAACATGAAGCTCACTACCAGTGGCCAATCAATTTAGCACGGTGTTAGCCGCACAGCACAAAGTACTGAACGATTGCACATCCGTACAATATTGGGAGTGGACAGTCGGGTGCTGAAAATTCAAGCAGTACAATAAAATTGTCGCTTACAAGCATTCCAACCATAGAACAAGATTCTCTTTGTTGTTCTCTATTGAAACACCACTGTTTGTCGAATGAACCCTATATAAGGGTGATTTTAAAAGTCACATTATTAGCCTTCTTTTTCAAGGCTCAAGAGAAGAGTAACTGCGGAATATGTGAGCAACTCAATAAATTGATCACTTTAAAAAAGTCTCAGCGCCTGACGTTATCAATTATGGGCTCTACCTGTGAACATCAAGTTTCGTTGTATGACCATTCACAAAGTTATAAAGCCAACTAAACCCTATCTAGATTTTTTCATGTGACGAGAGAAAACAGCCTAAAACCGGTGGTGGAGTGTAGGTGCGGGAGGTGTCAGCGCAATACACTAGTTATGGAATATTACATGTTACTATTATGTTAATATAATGTCAGACCCATGGTCAGCTTCGACAGACTGTATGTATGTATGAAAGCAAAGCCTGCACAGTCATCGACTGCACGTGGGCTAAGATTCTGTAACGTCGCATTAGACCTAGACAGTTATGAGAAAATAGAAATGGTAGTGAGACTCCAGCGTGTTTCACGTGCAGCTCACTATAGGTAGCCAATCAATATAGCAAGGTGTTATTCTCACAGCACATAAGTATTGTACGATTTCACATACGTGCAAGACTAAGGCTAACAGTTCCATCAATCTACCAAGTATGATAATGTTGTCCTGTCCAGATACGCTAGGAGTCCGAATATTGATTTTTGGCAGACCAGGCAAGGTTATTAAGTGTCGATGACAGTAAGGCACTACTTACTATCTAAACAATATTTCATTGCGAAACTAATGGTTTGAGTTCAACAATGTCAACCTAAAATTTTGTGAAATACATTACATGTTAAAAATCCAGTGTACTGAGATAATGTGGAGTGAACACAAAATTGATTCTCTGCCACCGAGATGAGTTACTATTAACATGTAGCACACGTCTGAACACGGACAATGTCGACCAACAGGAAACGCAGATAAGCCAACGCGTAAAAAAATCAAGCAAGTGAAACATGTGAATGAGTGCAAAAGTAGCTTGTTTTCGTCGTCAGTGCATGCAATGTTGTTCTGTTAGCGTTTTTTTACAAAATACGATACCATAACAGGTTAAAAATATGGTACATAATAAACTACATTGGTTTCACCGGCATCCGTTTGCACTCATGGCGTAAAGCTTCTAACCAACTATTAAGTTGGTTTGTTGGACCCGGCTGTTGTGTATTCTTATATGCTTGCATTATTGTAATTCGCATTCTATTCTATCTATTTATACTAACTATTCTATTGTTCGTTGTTTTAGCTCTTCTGATGAATAAAGCCTAAATCAAGGCAACTCTCCTCTTCTCAATCATTCTGAAACTTACACGTTTGTTTGGAACATTACAATTTATTCATCACAAGCTATTCAATGGATCGATTTCTCCATCCCGAGCGCCTCGACACTGATGCCAGTTCACCTTCTGCTGCAAAAGAGTGGGCTCATTGGTTCGCCACATTCTCAAATTTCCTCACTTCAATCGAAACTCATAAGCCAGACAAGTTGAAAACTCTGATTAACTATGTTTCTCCATCTGTTTTTGATCATATTGTCGATTGCACAAACTATGAATCTGCTGTCACAACTTTACAAAGTATCTATGACAAACCTAAAAATGAAATATTCGCTCGTCATATGCTCGCTACTTGCAAACAGTATGTCAATCAAAGTCTAGACGAATTTCTACACAAACTCAAAAGTCTCGCTCGTGATTGTTGTTTCAAATCAGTGACTGCTAAGAGGAATCAAGATGACGCTGTTCGTGATGCATTTATTTCCGGTATTACTTCCCATGCCATCCGTCAACGTCTTCTCGAAAATACCTCACTTGATCTTGAACTTGTATTTCAGCAAGCGCGCTCACTTGATCTAGCGCATCAACAATCACAAACCTATCACTCACAAATTTCGTATGTATCTGCAGCAATTTCAAACCCGACACCCAAAGATCCAGAATCCGAGAAACCTGGTATTGCTTCTATGAAGGCCGGTAAATGTTATTTCTGTGGATTTGATAGACACCTGCGATACCGCTGCCCTGCACGGGATGCTCTCTGTAAAGGCTGTGGTAAGAAAGGACATTATCATAAAGTTTGTCGTTCTGATAAATCAGCTACCGCATGTATTTCTCAGCTTACTTCATCCACCACGATTGCTTCAATCCCAAGTAGCTTATCAAGCGCTATTGCACATATTACTGTGAATGACCGTCGTCTGAAAGCACTAATTGATACTGGAAGTTCTGAGAGCTATGTTGCTTCATCTATCGTTTCCAAGTTTAACTAGAAAGTATTTGAGTCACACAATCAGATTTCAATGGCCAATACACATTTGACTGCATTCACAGAAGGTCATTGTTTTGTCACGATCAATTATAATGGTTTGTCTTATTCGCATATCAAACTATCCGTGTTACGAAATCTTTGTTCCGATGTATTACTCGGTCATGACTTCTTACGACTGCATCATTTAGTTGAAATCCCCTCTAACGGTTCGAAACCATCATTTACTGTATGTGGCCTTCTTGCTGCTCACCATCTATTTTTGGCGATGATCCGTCACAGTTCAAACCAATTGCTACGAAATCCCGTCGTCACTCTCATAACGACAAAAAGTTCATCGAATCTGAAGTGCAGCGACTTTGGGATGATGAAATCATCGAAACCTCCAAATCTCCATGGAGGTCCCAGGTTCTGGTTACCACCAACGAAAATCACAGGAGACGCATGCTCGTTGATTATAGTCAGACCATTAATCCTTATACTCAGTTGGATGCTTATCCATTACGTAAATTGGATGCATTAATTGACAAAATCGCCCAATTCAACATGTTCAGTACGTTAGACCTCAAAAGTGCCTATCATCAGGTTCCCATCACTGATTTTGAGAAACCGTACACTGCTTTTGAAGCTTGCGGCGGTTTGTACCAATTTCGTCGGATTCATTTTTGAGTCATGCTTTCAGCGCGTAATCGATGAAATCATTCGAAACGAGAATCTTGAAGGTACTTATGCTTAGATCGACAACATTACAATTTGTGGTCAAACTCTTGATGAACATAATTCGAATTTGAGAAAATTCATGAAGTAGCAAAGAAATACAATCTTACTTTTAATGACGATAAAAGTATAATTGGTGTTCAAACCATACGCTTGTTAGGATATGAGATCTCCAACAGGACAATCAAACTAGATCCAGTATGTATGAAAGCACAAGCCTGATCCAGGCAAAGTGCCGCACAGTCAGAGACTGCACGTGGGCTAAGATACTGTCAGGTTGCCCAGGCCTAGACAGATATGAGGGGAAAAAATAGAAATTGTAGTGAGACTCCAGCTTGTTTCAGCATGCAGCTCACTACCGTTGGCCAATCAATTTAGCACGATGTTAGCCGCACAACACATAAATGTTGCACGATTGCACATCTGTGCAGACTAGATCCAGATCGTTAACGTGCATTGAGATGTCTACCCTATCCTCACGACTTAAAATCCCAACACGGATAATTGGTCTTTTCTCCTACTATTCTCAATGGATCTCTCATTTTTCTGACAAAATCCATCCTCTTGTTCATAATCGCTGTTTTCCCCCTCCCTTGGCAGTTCAAACAGTTTTCGAAACAATAAAAAAGATATCGAATCTGCCGTAATCGTGTCTGCTGATGATAAGCTTCCATTGCTGGTTAAAACGGATGCTTCGGATATCGCTATTGCAGCCACACTCACACAAAACAACCGACCTGTAGCGTTTTTTTCACGAACGCTCTCTCACAGTGAGAAACACCATTCAGCGATCGAGAAAGAAGCTTACGCAATTGTTGAAGCCCTTAGAAAGTGGAAACATTTTTTATTGGGTCATCGCTTTACGCTTTTAACGGATCAACGATCAGTATCCTTTATGTATGATATAAATCATTCTAAAAAGATAAAAAATGGGAAGATCCAAAGATGGCGTTTGGAATTATCACCTTTCTCTTTTGACGTGATCTACAGGCAGGGTAGCGAGAATGTAGCTACAGATGCCCTGTCACGTGTTAGCTGCGCAGCATTTACAACCAATGCGAAACTCAAAGATCTACACGAACCACTTTGTCATCCAGGCGTTGTCAGAATGACACATTTTGTGCGCATAAAAAATCTACCCTTTTCAATGGAAGAAATCAAATCAATGACGTCCCAATGTACAATCTGTGCTGAGTTAAAACCTCGTTTTCACAAATCTCATGGTACTCTGATCGAAGCTACTCATTCATTCGAGCGACTCAGTCTTGATTTCAAGGGTCCACTTCCTTCGATCTCTAAGAACAAATACCTTTTGACTATTATTGATGAGTATTGTAGATTTCCCTTCCTTTTTCCTGATATGTCTTCTTCCACTGTTATCAAATGTCTTCGTGAATTATTCATGCTTTTTTGGTATGCCTCTATACGTTCATACTGACCGTGGTTCCACATTTATGTCACAAGCTGTTTGAGAGTTCCTCTGTGCAAACAATGTAGCTACAAGCAGTACCACACCATATAATCCCCAAGGAAACGGCCAAGTAGAGCGACTTAATGGCACTCTCTGGAAGTCTATTATGCTAGCATTGCGCTCCAGGAATCTAGATGTTACATATTGGAAATCTGTTCTACTAGACGCATTACATTCCATTCGATCACTGTTGTGTACGGCCACTAACACGACTCCGCACGAACGCATGTTTTCCATATTAGAAAATCAAGCAATGGTTTGTCACTTCCATCATGGTTGACTACACCCGGTCCAGTTCTGATGCGAAGAAATGTTAGAAACTCAAAGTATCAGCCATTAGTCGACGAAGTTGAGCTCCTTGAATGCAACCCCCAGTATGCTCGCGTGCGATTTTCTGACGGAAGAGAAGACACCGTTTCACTTCGTGCTCTTGCCCCAGTAGGCCGTCGATCAGATACGGAAATCCTGTTGAATCCCCATCCGAACCACCATTACCCATTCACGTTCCTGAGTCAGTTCTCGTTGACTGCGAACCTATCAGTGATACAACAAATTCATCGACTGTAAACAATCCAAATTCCTCTGAACTATATACAAAACAGCAAAGAACTCGTCCGTACGAACTTCGAAATCGAGACGCATGAATTCGTCACATGTATAACCAAATCAAAACAGCCGAAGAGAATGTTGTGTATTCTTATATGCTTGCATTATTGTAATTCGCATTCTATTCTATCTATTTATACTAACTATTCTATTGTTCGTTGTTTTAGCTCTTCTGATGAATAAAGCCCAAATCAAGGCAACTCTCCTCTTCTCAATCATTCTGAAACTCACACGTTTGTTTGGAACATTACACCGGCCCAGACAAACGAATATGTCCCAGTGCTCCTAGTGCTACGGTGAGCTTCTTCATCCAAGCGGACCAAGTTATTGACCGGACATAGCTTATACCTTTATGGTGTAAGCAGTGACGTGGCATTCTTAAAACGTGTCCCAACCATCGCAAACAAGCTAGCATCAGCATTTCTCCCAGTCCGTGGCCTATTAATCTGAGCATCAGTTTGAAGACATACATTAACAACACGATGGTGTCGATAAATGCAAGCTAGCCTATGCTAGCCTGGTAGCAAAAACAAAAAGATGATAGACATCGTCATCATCATGGACAACATATACATGGGTAGCAATTACAGAGTACATAAGTGCCATACAAGCATGACACGTTAAAATCCAACAGACAAATTCCGAGAGATAGGCGAGATTTTTTAACCGCGTAGGACTGTGATGCACAATCGAGCTTTCATATGGAGTGAAACATCGCGTCGTCACCACAAATGGTAAAAGTTAGATTCGGGATCACCCGTCTATAATGTCTTCTGATTAAGGGGGTGAACCGGTGAATCGAGATGGAGCCCAATACTTCAGGAGCCACCGAAATGAGACTGATACACATATATATATTTTACACAATCATTTAAAAATGAAAAAGTGCCACCCGGCAATGCACGAGAAAAAGAAAGAAAGAAAAAAAGTACAATATGAGGGGGATTTTTTTTTGTCCATTGTTCCACATGTCGATTTTTTCATTTTTTTTGTTTTTATATTTTTTTACAAAGTTGAGGGGGGAACACAAAATAGAATGCACTCTCTCCACTGTTGCCGGTTCTCAGCCATCGTCGACAGCGTGTCAAGCCACAGACACTCACTATCCCTTGGACCCCACCAGGAAGCCGCGTTCGTCCGACCCGAGCTAAACCCGACGTCAAGCGTTTTTAGGCCTTCTTCCAGGTCAGCGGTTGTCCACCTGAACACCGCCGCCAGCCTGGGCCAACCGACACACGCAGCGCGCGGAAGGGTAGGCGCTCAGGCTTCATTCTCAAGACATGCCCTAGCCAGCGGAGACGGGAACGGTCGATCAGGTCTCGTAGCATCAGGCTGTCCCCACCTAGAACACGGTGCCTCACTTCAACGTTGCTAGTGCGGTGTTGCCACCACACTCGTGCAAGCCTCCGTAAACATCGATGTTCAAACACCTCCAAGCGCCGGAGCTCCTCTGCGCGTACTGCCCAGCTCTCGCACCCGTAAAGCAAGACCGACCTGACTGAGGCCAGGTAAACTCTCCCCTTGAGTCTCAAACTCACGTCAGACCGCTTCCAGAGATGACCTAGACTAGTGAACGCGAAGCGAGCTCTCGCAATGCGAGAGCCGATCTCACTTTCCAGCCCTCCTCCCGCCGTGATGCAGCTACCAAGATAGGTGAACTGTTCCACACAGTCCAGACTGAGGTCATCGACCGTCAGAGTGGGCTGCAAACCCTCCCAATCTTGAAGAAGAACCTTACACTTAGTTGGAGCTAAGTGCAATCCGTACCTAGACGCCTCCAATGCTAGCTGGTTCAGGGCATTCTGTAGGAACACCGGATCATCACCAAGCAAAGCAATGTCATCGGCATAATCACGGTCAGTGACACGGTTACCTGGAAGTAGCTCGATCCCACCCTCAGTGAAGCTACGGAGAGCATTCTGGAGGACATCCTCGATCGCAAAGTTGAACAAGAATGGGGACAGCGGACAGCCCTGGCGCACGCAACTGGTTGTGGGGAACGCCGGCGATAGGCTGCCGTAGACCCTGACCCTCCCTGAAGAATGAGAATAGAGCTCCTTCAAGATGGCGACATACTTAGGAGGGATGCCACTCCTAAGCCAGCAGTTCCAAAGAGTAGTTCTGTCCACCGAGTCGAACGCGGCCCGGATGTCCAGAAAAGCTACGATGGTTGGTCGCCGGTACAGGTGTCTGTGCTCTAATAACTGTCGCAGGACAAAAAGCTGATCCACGCATCCTCGCCCCGGGTGGAATCCAGCCTGTTCCTCACGGCAACGTAACTCCTGAATGGGCGATAGCCGACGAAGGAGGATGGAAACCAGGAGTTTAGACGCGACAGGAGTCAGGGATATCCCACGATGATTGGAACACAGATTCCGTGCGCCCTTCTTAAAGATTGGGATAACCGTCGATTCACCCCATGACGCCGGGACCCGCTCCTCAGCCCATACTTTGGTAAACAAATCACGTAACTCCGCTGCCACAAGATCACCTCCCTCCTTAAACAAACTCGGGTGGAGGTCGTCAGGACCAGGTGACTTGTGGCGCTTCAGTGCTCGAATTACCTCTCTCACCTCCTGGAGATCAGGAGCGGCTAAGGAAACGGGCCAAGGCGTGCAACTCGGTGTCTCAGGCGGCGAGGTCGGAGGAGGTGGCTGGCTGAACTGAGCACCAAAGTGCTCAGCCCATCGTTCTAAGCGTCTACTAAGATTGGTGATCGGCGAGCCGTCAGTTTCGCAAATAGTCTCGCTCACTGTATTCAGTTTCGAACCAGTAGCTCTAATTAACTGAAACAATTTGCGAGTATTGCCCGATGCGGCTGCAACCTCCATCTCACAAGCACGTTGCGTCCACCAGAACTCGCGGTCATTCCTTAAGCTGGCCTTTAAGCGGGTATTCAATTCTCTCCGGGCACGGTTGTGTTCAGTGCCGGTGGGTAAAGTTCGACGGTGATCGATTAAAGCAAGTGACTGGGCCGAGATCCAAGAGCGTGGCAAAGCGCGGGTGGGTTGACAGCTTTCAGAAGTAGCGCAGGACAGTGCTGTCCGAACGAAGTTCCAGTGCTGCTCAACATCAGACGGGGGTGCTTCTGCGAGCTCCCTGGTCAATGCGTGATGGAACTCGGTTCTGACAGCGGGGAGCATCAAAGAGGCGGTGTCTACATGAGTTCGTCTTGCGCGTGCCTTACCCCCAAATTGGAAGTTGACTGTCGCACAGACTAGCGCATGGTCCGAGTCCACACTGGTGGTCCAGTATGAACGGCAATCCTTGATGCTACCACGCCACCTGTAGCTAATAGCAATGTGGTCAATTTGAGACCAGACGTGCTGTGATGGTGAGCGCCATGTGGCCATTCGACGCTGGGAACGCCGAAATGTCGTACTGGAGAGATAGAGGCGGTGATCGCCACAGAATGTGAGCAATCGTTCTCCGTTATCTGAACGCCCGCCATCCAGCCCATACTGACCTCCAAGGTGGCGCTCGTATTCAGACAGGCGACCAACGCGAGCGTTGAGATCTCCTGCCATGATTACGACATCTGTCCTGCGTGCCTTACGAAACAAACTATGCAACTTCTCATAGAAGTTGTCCTTACTGAGATCCGCACTACAGTCCGTTGGAGCGTAGGCAGAAATCACAAACAAATCCCTCCGCGTTTCGCACCGCCTGTTCACCCGACAGTGGCCACGAAATCGTGCACCGCACAGTCTGCTGTCAACGGGAATCCACTCTAAGAGTGATTGCTCAGCACGGGAACTGAGCGCGATACCGACGCCAGCCAATCCGGCAGAGGAAGCATCCGGGTCACTAGAGAGGCGCAGGTGGAATCTGCTGTCTGGGTCAGCTGGTGAGACCAACTGACAGACTTCGCTTGTGTCACGGAGACGGGTTTCCGACAAGCAGCAGATATCAATGCCTAACGTCTCGAGCGTTCGTGCAAGGCCGGCCTGTTGTCCCGGTTGTAGCAAGGTCCGAACGTTAAACGAAGCTAACCTGAATGAAACCCGCGGGCGTAGAAGAGTTGCAGCAATCGACGGCTGTCTAGACGGCATGAGTCGTATATCAGTTAGAGAGAGCGAATCGGGGATGGTAACATGTGGAGGAAAAGTGGTAGAAGCAATAGAAGACATAGAGTTGAGAATTTCTAGGATTGTCATTGTCATTGTTTGGGTGTGGGCGTGATACTACCCGGTTGCCGAGGCCGAAGTAGAGGATCTCGAGGACTCCCACCTCAAGCCTTTGGCCCGAAAGCCTGACCCGCAAGGCAGCGGAGCGAGATTAAGGATCGCACCTATCGGGGCCGGATACTGTAGATACAGTTCACAAGCCATTCGCGAGGTAGAGACCAAGCAGGGACTCCCGACATCATCTCAAACCAGTCGAGCCGGTGATCCTTGCGGATTCATACGTCTCTCCTGGTATACAATGTCCACGAGGAACAAGGAGACTCCCTAATTTCAATTTGTTGTAAAATAGAGCTTTTGGAATGTGACTGTATTTCATCTATACGCTGACGCAGAGGAGGCGCTGTCGCGATGACTATGTCGTAAATAAAAGCATTAAGAATGAGGTCGCGTCTTCCTGAAGTGCTGCAGATGTTATCATAAAAACAACATTTAGTACACATGTACCATATAAAATCATTAGTTATCTTTACAGTGAGCTTAGAATTACCTTTGAGTCGTGTGCTCAAATGGGACAGGATGACAGAATGTATGCAAATCCGCGTACGGCTAACATCGTGCTAAATTGATTGGCCAACGGAAGTGAGCTGCATGCTGAAATACGCTGGAGTCTCACTACCATTTCTATTGCCCCCCATCATATCTGTCTAGGCCTGGGCAACCTGACAGTAATATCGCCCACGTGCAGTCTCTGACTTTGCGGCACTTTGCCTGGATCAGGCTTGTACTTTCATACCATACCATACATCCGCGTATTGATGCTAGTTTCTAGCTACAGGTTATCCACATTAGTTAAACCGACAAATGTAGATTGATGCACTTCTTCAAACTGTGAAGTTTCAGCAATACTGAAGAAAGGCGATTAAATCCATTGATCAATACCGTTGGTCAATGTAGTGCTGATCGTCAGCTCGAGGTTTTGGTTTGACGAATTTTCATACTTTTCGATTGATTTTTGTTTGATGATAGTTTGAAAATATCTATCCACTCTTTTGAGATGCAACCGTAAAACCTAACATAAAATATATTCATTATTAATTCCCACTTAAAGATGTTTCATTGCTATTCAGGTTCGGAATATTTTCGCGATTTCACATTCTATCGAATATCAATGAAAACGGAAGCTCGACAAAATCTTAATGTTGGGTTTACAATAAAAATGCAGCTTGCAAGAAAGTGTTTCAATATTTTGTCAGGTATAGTTTTCCGAATTCCTGAAAGATTTTTAACTTCCAGTTGGGTTGAACTTTGGTAATAGCGGATGCTGTGTGAATCGCACAGGTTGAAACGTTTGCTATTTTATTATGCAAGTCGATCTTATTTTATTAACTTAATAATTTCAGAGAGTTATGTTTAATCGTAACACGTCTGTACAATCTCCCAAAAAACCTGGAACGGACCTCGACGCAGCCCCAAATTCGTTAAGTTCCAACGAAGGTCATCGAATAAACGCATTATTAAGGATAAGAAAATCCTTGTCACGCCTGGTTAGACAATTCAAAAGAAAGCGTTTAATTCCCGTGCGTTGCCATTCATGATTCCATTAACATTGTATTATATATATATATATATATATATATATATATCGTTATAACGATTAAAATGTTAATCATAAGTTCATAAAATCAATCATTTATGGATGCAACACATTTTAGAAGATTGCGTTCGATGATTCGGTCCCATGATTAGTTGCACAAACACGAACTGAACTGCTTAGCAACACTTTGCACAAATTGATTTGACTAGCAGATATAGATCGAGCTGAATGGCGTACGTTATAGACAGTCTCAGTTTAGACTGTGGGTGTATGTAGTTTTGCCACAATCGGTTGACACGATGACCAACGTTCGCTTTACAGACACCACGTGCGGCGATTACAATGGGCGTGGTGATTTTCTACAGGATTATTTAATCACGTGCGTAGGGCACGTGCGGCTCACGAGTAGAAGAGAATCACAATTCACAGATCAAACAACATGAAACTGATCATGGCGTGTGTTGAGACGACGCGCACGAATACAGATATACTGTATTTGAAACCTGGAATCGGTAGCCAATAAGCAGGCCTTAAAAATCCACGCGGTTAAGACGTTTGTAGCAGCCAGCTTGGCCGCAATCTTTGATTGTGGGGGGCTTTTTTCATGGATCAGGCTTATGATTTCATACATTAATACATTCCAGCTTGACCAAAGATGGTTGGTGCACAGTCTTCATCTGAATGCCTTTCAGGTATGCAGGATTTTTGGTCCTGCGAACTTGGGTTCTTTTTTTCACCCGTGAATTACGCACGTGATTAAGTAACCCGTTTGAATCAATCTACATGGCGCCCCTTAGCTAAAACCGGAAATCATGTTAAATTCTCCTCGAAATGCTTACACCCACAGTCCTAGACGAGACAAGAAATATTTAACTGTGTCAATAATGTACACCGTTCAACTTCAGCCGTTGGCATTGTTGCAAAATTATTGCGGAGTTGCGAATTGCATTAACAATGGGTGTTATTCACGAGCTTTCGAATGATGTGCAGAACTCTACTCTCCGACACAACACAAGACCAAGATGCGCCGAAAAGATCGACGAAGACAATTGAGGACTCGTAATATTTCGGGTTTCTGGTTTATTGCATTCGAACGGTTCGAGCAACAACACCTTCCGAAGTATGAGAACATGGACAACGGTAGCCGCAATCGAACGATATGCAATTCGTTAATGTCGGTAAAACGAGCCTTGCGTGCCGAGGGCCTGAAGTGTACCGGTTGGCACGAAATCGACTAACAAATCAGATCGAAGTGACATCCGGGACAGACGTGTTGAGAATCAGTGAATGTTTGTTTCATCTATATAAGATAAGCGTGTACTTCATTATTTTTCCTGTGCGTAAGAAACGCGTCTGACCAATCGGCTTCTATTGTGTTGTGTGTATTCGTGGATGAACGCGATTAGCGTTGGACGGGTCGACCTCAGCGTTGTAGAATCTGATCCGAATTGAGTTTAAAAGGAAGTCACGTTTGTATAGAATAAGTAACGCTCTACTTATCTAGAACGAGAGTACATGAGCTGAAATGTAAATATGAAAGTTTAGTAACTGTATGCAAAAGGTGTACATCACAAACAAGTAACAATCATGACATTCACCCCGGCTTTGTTTTGAGTCAGCTCGTACGATTGAAGGCCAAATTAATTTTAGGCTTCACGATTTCTCAGATCGTAGGGGCGAACCCGTTGCTGCTTTTCTAGTAGTCCCGTGTAAGTAGGGATAAGGGTTTCATGCGATGACATCGGCAACATCTCCACTGATCGGGAATTATTGTTGTGGTCTTCCTGTGTTACATCCGAGGTCCTTTGTTCGATGTTTGTTTCGGAGTCAGGATGATCACAAGGGTCTGTTGTCGTTTCCCGAACTGTTGGGGCTAAACGGCGGAGTGATACAGTTTCCGTTCTGCCATCTTGATGAGCAATACGAGCGTAATGAGGGTTACAACTCAGAAGCTCCACTTCTTCCACCAACGGTTGATACTTAGATGACCGATCGCATCGCTGCAGGAGGACCGAACCTGGCGTAGTTAGCCAAGAAGGCAGAGAGGTCCCAGAACAAGAGCGTCGAGCATACTGAAACATGCGTTCATGAGGTGTGTGATTCGTAGATGTGCACAGCAATGACCGGAGGCTGTGTAGAGCATCAGGTAAAACAGTCTCCCAACGAGTTGTCGGTAAATTATGAGTTTTCAGAGCAAGGCTGATTGTTTTCCAAAGTGTGCCATTGAGACGTTCTACCTGGCCGTTGCCTTGTGGATTATATGCTGATGTGTGACTCATGGCGATTCTTTTTTCAGTCAGAAAGTTTTTCAGTTCAGAAGACAAGAATGACGAACCTCTGTCAGAGTGGATATAGGCAGGCATCCCGAACAAAGTGAAAAGTTGTGTGAGACAGCCAATCACAGTAGCTGATGACATATCCGCACATGGAAAGGCAAAAGGGAATCGAGAGAATTCGTCTATTAATGTTAACAAATAGCGATTTCGAGTACTTGAAGGTAAAGGACCTTTGAAATCTATACTTAGACGCTCGAAAGGCTGTGTGGCTTTAATAAGGGTACCGGAAGACTTGAAAAACCTTGGCTTTAGTTCGGCACACACTCTGCAATTGGCAATGACTCGTTTGACATCGTCTACCGAATAAGGAAGATTTTTGCACCGGACAAAATGAAACATTCGGGTGATTCCTGGATGGCAGAGTGAGGTGTGCAGCTCCTTCAGTTGTTCAGGGTTAGTAATGGACGCACAGATGTTACGTGATAAAGTGTCCGCAACATGGTTTTCTTTACCCGGTCGATACACAACATCATACTTGTATTCGGAAAGCTCGATTTTCCAGCGCTGTATCTTATCGTTTTTGATTTTACTCTTTTGACTGCCACCATACATAAATGCAACCGAGCGCTGGTCAGTGACCAGTTTAAATGGTCTACCAAGTAGATAGTGCCTCCATTTCCTGATGGATTCAACAATGGCGTATGCTTCCTTCTCTACAGCCGAGTGATTTTTTTCGCTAGGATTGAGTGTCCTCGAGAAAAAGGCAATGGGTTTATGATTTTGGCTAAGAGAAGCGGCAATGGCGACATCAGAAGCATCTGTTTCGATGACCAATGGTTCATTATAGTCTATCGTAATAAGTATGGCACATTCAAGTTCGCTTTTCAGATTTTCAAAGGTTGAATGGATGTCGTCAGGTAGAGGGAATGTTTTGTTTTTGACCAGTTTATTTATTTTGTCAGAAAACGTAGGTATCCAATGAGAGTAGTAAGCAAACATTCCAATCACGCGTTGCAATTCTTTAGCGTTACGTGGGGGTGGTAGTTTACGAATAGGTTCCATACGTTCTGGGTCAGGTCTAATCACACCTTTGGAAACTTTGTAACCCAAGAGACAGATCTCCTTGGCGGCGGTGACAGTCTTACTATCATTAAGTGTTATTCCATACTTCCTTGTAGCTTTCATGAACGACTCGAAATGAGCATCATGCTCCTCCTGAGTGTTACCACAAACCGTGACGTTGTCTATGTAGGCATATGTGTTTTTCAAATTTTCGGACTTAATGATGCCGTCAATAGCGCGTTGAAAACATGCTACACGATTTGTAACACCAAACGGTATGCGGCAAAACTGGAATAAGCTACCAGAAGCTTCAAAAGCGGTATATGGACGGTCGGTTGCAGCTATCGGAATTTGATGGTAAGCAGATAAAAGGTCCAAAGTACTATAAATTCCGAAGCGTGAGATCTCTTCAACCATTTTATCAAGACGCGGCAATGGGTACGCATCCAAATATGTAAACTGATTGATGGTCTGACTGTAATCCACGACCATTCGACGTTTGTGGTTCGTATTCTTTGTGATAAGCACTTGGGCTCTCCATGGTGACGTTGAATATTCAATTATGCCTTCTTGCAACAAGCAGTCAACTTCAGTTCTTATGAATTGTTCATCATCTGGGCAATGTCTTCTCGATTTGGTTGCAATAGGCTTGCAAGCTGGCGACAAGTTCGTAAAGAGTGAGGGAGATTCAACGCTTGCAGCAGTCAAGCCGCAGAGGGTAAATGCATCACGATCGCCACCGAATGGAATTTCGATCTTGGAGTGCAGACCAAGGAAGTCATGTCCAAATAGGACTTCAGTGCAGAGATTAGGTAGTACGAATAGTTTGAAATTTTTATATAGGGCACATCCGTATTGAATGGATACAGAACAATAACCCATCGTTCGACAAGAGAGTGTCATAGACGCCATTTTGACCACTGAAGAGCTTGGGTAAACTTTCCAATTGTATGAATTGACTATGTTAGAGCTGATAAAACTACAAGAACTCCTAGTATCGACAAGAGCACGGAGGGAAATTCCGTTGATTTCAACAGTTGTGATAGTGCGAGATAAGCAAGCAGGTGCAGCGGCAACATACATAGATGATAAAACTGGCATCAACGCGCAGTTTGTATGGTGATTGAGTCTAGTTTTCGAACGGCATACGCGCTGAAAATGACCTCTTTTGCCACAAAGATTGCACACTGATTCTCGTGCAGGGCATTTTGAACGAGGATGTCGGGTATAACCACAGAAATAACAAGTTTGCATGGATGTTGATAAAGCAGTGGTATGATCGCCACACAGATTAGACTGTGGTGAGGGCTCTGCCGGTTTCTGTTGTGTGGATGGGATCGCTGAACATGAGAAGGACTGATTACCTGTATATGACTGAGAATGTTTGTGAGCTAATTCAAGAGATCTCGCAAGTCTGTGTGCTACGTTTAGACTGAGTTCCGACTGCGCCAACAGTTTTTCACGAATAGAAGAGGACTGAATTCCGTTTATCATAGCATCTCGGATACATTCGTTTTGATATTCCACTGCAGTGACAGTTTTGAATTCACAATCCTTGGCCAAAGACTTTAGTTTTAACACAAACTGATCAACGTCTTGGTCAGGTTCTTGTTTGCACGTTTGCAAGAGATATCTAGCATAAATAATATTTTTAGGGCGGATATAAAGTTGTCGCAACGCATCTATCGCAGAATTGTAATCGGCAAAGTCCGCAATATTATCATACACCAGAGGATCCAGGAAATGAATGAGCGTTTCAAGTTTGTCAGATTTGGAAGGCTCCACAGAGTTCAGATAAGTATTAAATGTGCGAAACCAATGATTCCAGCGTTTGGGTGCATCTGGTGAATTGGGATCGGCGTCGAAGAATCTTGGTCGTAATGTTGGATCCATCGTGTTATAGATAAGTAAATTGTAACGTTGTAGAATCTGATCCGAATTGAGTTCAAAAGGAAGTCACGTTTATATAGAATAAGTAATGCTTTACTTATCAAGAACGAGAGTACATGAGCTGAAATGTAAATATGAAAGTTTAGTAACTGTATGCAAAAGGTGTACATCACAAACAAGTAACAATCATGACACTCAGGGATGAATCGAGACACACTCGATGTGCGTGTTCAAGTGTCTGTGAAACGCGGTGGCTACGTGGTTGATGTTTATGACTACTCATCCGTGCCAAGCCCAACGAAGCATTCACAAATTTGATCACGATGATCCATAATGAAAGTACTGGACTCGAGTTTCGCTCTTATTTGAGCTCATCAGCAGTGCATATCCTCCGCTTCGGGTGGGATTCGAACCCCCGACAATCACCATTGTAGTCTCACGCCTTACGACCGATCGCAATTAAGTGTTTATGAATCTTTCTCCAGACCGGCACATTTGAGTAGTTTTGGTTGCCCGACCAGTTCAGAAGGAGCCAGCAACATCTGTCGCCCAACCGCTTACATTGTCGACCATCGGGATCAACTTTATGAATATTTCGATGGCACGGATGAGTAGTCACAAACACAAACAACATATTCTCCAAAAATCGTTTAAACAACAATGCCCATCAGATCTAATCGGTGTTAGCTTATACCGTATCTGATGGGGAGAACTGAAACGGAGATCTGCTCGGTTGGGTGACCGAACAAATTTTGCTGGCTCCTGAACTGGTCGGGCAAACAAAGATACTCAAATGTGCCGGTCTGGAGAAAGATTTATAAACGCTTAATTGCGATCGGTCGTAAAGCGTGAGACTACGTTGGTGTTTGTCGGGGGGTTCGAATCCCACCCCCGAAGCGGAGGATATGCACAGCTGATGAGCTCAAATAAGAGCGAAACTCGCGTCTAGTGCTTCCATTATGGACCTACATGGTTAATTTCGGACACATGGCACGAATGTTGCGATGAGTGGCCAGATATGCGCCACCTGTTATGTGTTGACTTGAAATGACCTGACTCTATCATTTCCGGCTTCTCTCTATACTCCTCCACGTGGCATCCGCTTATCTAAAACCGGTGGTCGCGTTAACTGCTTGCTTATACCCACAGCCTAAGACTGGGCAAGAAACATTTAACTCTGTCAATAATGCACACCTTTCAACTTCAGTCGTTGACATTGTTGCAATATTATGGCCACCTTTCTGTCATTGCATATTCCAATCATACGATTCTCTTTAATCAGTTTCACTGACGGTGATTGCATAATATTGCAACTAAATTATCGTTAAATCAGGATTAATGTTTTGTGTCTGATAAGCGTAAGCAGTTTCTTTTATTCAATTTATACACGGTGGTCTGAAAGGCTCGTTTTATCATCGAAAGCATCAGATTTTAGCAACGCGCATTTCTTATCCCAATTGCCAGCCCCACTTGGATTTTAATAGCACATACGAAAATATTAAGACGGAATTATGTCGGATGAATCAACTGTTGAAAGAGTATTACGAAACTGATGTTGCCAACGAACGACACCGTGCTGCGTTATCTTCAATTTCGACTTCCCTAAATGCCATCCGAAGTCTAGTCTCATCTGTCATGGCCTGCTGGAACCCGATTGTGATCAACCCGGAAGAAAAATCTTCACATCTCCATGTTACCCCGGACAAGTAAGCACGCCTCTTGTACGATCTCACCGTCGCAATGCGAAATCTCTAAGATTTGATACTAATACTGATGTTCCACGCGTGATTTTGCAATACGGCATCATGTGGAATGGAATTCAGTTTATAGTCCGACATTTAGAATGAGACATTGATCTAGAGTGGGTTCTTCGTTTTCCTAATCGATAATACAGTGGTTTATTTTTTTCTCGTTTTGTTCCTGAAAATATTTACATTTTTAACTACTCGTTTGCATACTTAATGGTGATCTTTTGAGTTTTCAACCAATCTTAGTTTCATATTCATAGTTGGAAGTGAAATTGTTTTTCCGGGTAGAGATATAAAATATCTGTTTGACCGCTTGCATAATGGACGATTTGATAATGATTCTTTACTCAATTTCAGAGATTGTTCTTTTACTTACAAGGAACGGGGAACTCTTGACTGTGGTAAAATTAGCAAAATGATAACGCATGTTTACCCCACTGCGATTATTCACTGTGTCGCTAACCTTTTGCACTAGCCGATGTTTGATAATTTTGTGCATTTCAATGCAATGTGGCCTAATCCTTTGCACTCTGAGTGGCGTATAGAACGGCAACAACCACCTCATCGGTTTCTGTTTGGTGCAACTTCGTGGAGTATGTAGAACCCGATAGAATGGAAATAGACATAAAAGATTTTCTGCCTGTGAAACCATAGTATACTTTTGTTGCGAAAACACGAACCACAATCACCTGTATGAGTCGCACTACTTTGTAGCCATCTTGGAGTGTTTGAATAATCTAGTGGGTTTGAAAGTGGAGTGCCGAGGATAGCTTTCTAAGATGCGTGACACTGAATGCCATAAGAAAGCTGTCGTGCTGATGTCGTTCTACTTGTTTATAACGTTTGATTGAATGCGTGATTGATTCGAGGTGTAGGTACCTCGCCACAGCGCGTCTGTGTCTAATATTCTACGGGTTCTTTACCCTTTTAGCTCTTACCCTTTTCTCGTCTTTTAAGTGTCATAGTTGTATGCCCTCCGAGAAGTCGGTAATCGCTACCAATGTATTGCTGTACATGAAGAAGAAGAAGATGATGATGGTGCTACTTTTGGTCCCAGAGATCACGAAGGAACCCGTCTCACCAAGACTTTTGACAAGAGGTTAAACACTAAAGGAAGGAAAACCGCCATAATTCAGCGACATGCGCCCGCATTGCATAAAATTATATCGGCTACTAATAAGCGTCTTGGGCGCTTGAAGCGGAATCACTATGTCATATTGGAACACAAATGCTCTACTTAACGCAATAATTTTATAAGATAGGTTGTTCTAAGTGTCATATTAACAAGATAATGTGTCCCCGATATTTAATTAAAAATCTATTGTGAACGCCCCTAGCCAGTATTTGTGTGTACAATAAGCACCATTCAGTTTTTCTCACTCTACAAACAACCACAGACATCCACTCGAAAAGATTTCTAAATCTACCCTCAACACTAGGAAATGTTTGTTTTTCCACATGTGATTAGCCTAACCAACTTATTGTGTTGGTACTTTCTATTAACCGCTCCGGAAATATGATCATTGAGCCGTATTCATGTCTGATTTGGGAATTAATAAAACCGGAACCTGTGCTGAATCGTTACTTTTATCGCTTAATTGAGTTTGCTGCAACAAAACATCGAAGAATCAAAGTAATGTGTTGCTCACATCCCCCGCAATTAATCCGGTTTCTGGCTGTTTGCCGTCATCAGGTGGAGACAGTAAGCTTAGGTTCAGTGAGCCTTGAAACATCACAGAATTATTATTTTGCCACTTTTGCTTGAATACCATTAATTCCCAGTGACCGACATTTTCTGTACCATATAGTGTTATTTTCATTATTTATCAATTTCTCATCTTGCGTAATGTGGTAATTAGAATGACAATTTAATTCGAAATAACTCAGCTTTTTTGCGCGTTCGTTACATTCTCGAGATACACCAGGAGCCGATAATTAATCCAGGTTTTTATACACGCTGGTCTTGCTCAGATCTAGTACACATTGTGATAGCAAAGTAATTCTTAGCAGCTCAACAAAAACCTGTTTCGGGCTAGCGCAGATATATCAGTTTTAAACCTCTGCGATGAAATGTGTTCTAATTCAACAATCTGGATGAGCTACGAGTTTGTATTCCACGGAGTATTAACTGTTTGGTCGTTTGCTTAGAGTAAAGGTGATAGAAGCATTTACCTGAGGTACTCCAATCGATGTTTCGAAGGTTTTTTCGTGCACCTGTTAACTATTTTATTGAATCTTGTTTAATTAATCGACAACATCCGCATAATACGCAGCTATAAAATGGATACTGACATTTTTCGGTTACTCAATACTGCGTTATTAAAACTTGGCCCAACTTAACTCAATTTTATGGTAGTGGGACAAAAATCGGTCATATCAACCTTCTTGTTTTAGCCGATTCCTCTTAGATCTTGTCCATCGATTTCATGAATCGTATGTCCAACTATCTGGTTGGATCGATCAACAGATGGAATCGCTGAATGCCACAGTCAATGCGGACTCGCCCAGACCACTGCCTGATGTTTCGTCGTTACATTCAGTTGCTCTAGGATATGATTTATTAAACGATTTCCAGTCACGAGTTTTGGTGAGTCTTCCAGCATAAATAGGACTTTTAAATTCTGTATTCTAACTCTTACGAAACGTTGTATTCAAAATGCACAGCCCATATTTGAAACGTTACAATCCCAAGGTCAGACAACACTTATCGATCCGCTTGTTCTCAAGCATGCTCTCGATGAACAAGCTGTCGAGTAAGTTGAGTTCATCAAGTCATGTAACACAATATCATCAAACGTTGCAGTATAATGTTGAATTTTTCTACAGAGTGCCGTCTGACAAATCCTCAGCCTCGGCAACTCCAAATGAAGCCCCGTCATCTATTGAGTCGCAATCAGCGTTGACTTTGGAAGATCGGGCTTTATTGGCAAAGTTATGGTCTCACGTGGATATGATGAACGATTCTTCATCTTGTGAACCCCCGAAACCGCCATTTTTTCACAACTTCGGTGATGGTCCGTCTACAAATCAAACAACATCCCATCAGAGACCAGTGAATTCTGATTTTCCCACCTATTTGAACATGTTGGCCGATATAATTCGTCCTAAAACTGATTACACGGAAAGTCCGGCTGTAATTTTAGGGTAAGTGCTGCTATTATTTTCGGTCGTCCGCTTTGATATTCCGTTATGTTGCAAGGCACGCGGGTTCACTGATGAGGGCAGTCGTAGGTTGTGCCACGGAAAACATAAAAGCATTGTTATTATTATGATTATCATCAACCTGTTTTAAGTTTCATCACACAGATTTTAACAGAACAGAAGGACGAATGTTTGAGAAATTTCGCTCAAGGTGATGCCAGTTTTTTCGTTTTCCTGCCGTTAATAAGACGATTAATCAGTTTACTGACACTTAATCCCCAGACATTTAACCCTCAAGTCACTTCATCCCCAGTTTGATAACTTCTGAAGAATACAGAATACGTTTTAATGAATTTATTTAGTAGAAGAGATGTGCAATTGATTTTAAGAACGTCAATCTTTCCGTAGTTGAGTATCGCTGAATTTCTCGAGATGTCCTGGCGCATATCTCAGCATACGTTTTTCTTCTGTTTGATATGAACCCCAGCACTTGCTCGAAGAACTAAGGCCGTATGCTGTCGGTAATTCTTTCGCAAACCGTTAAGAAATGTCCACGTGGTGGGATGTTGGTAAGAAAACATTGACTGTAATGCATGATTCCAGCATTTTACAGCATTATTCGTTCGGGCAACACCACTATTTGCGTCTTCATACTTATTCCAGGTTTCAGGTGGAAATATAGCTGCTGTAAAGTTTTCTCTTCTACCTCTAATTCGCCTACCTCGAACAAAGGTATGTTCAAAATAAGATTACAGTTCATTCATCCTCTCACTTTGAGGCATAGATTCGGCTAAAATTTCAAATGTGCCGACTACATCATTCAACGGCACAATCATGAGGCGTAAATCATCATCTGCCTCATAATCTGCTTTCATCCCTAGTTCACATATTTCTCGTTTAATGGCATGACATCTCGAGCAATTCAGCATTCTTAAAATCAATTGCACATATCTTCTGCTAAATAAATTCATTTAAACGTATTCTGCATTCTTCAGAAGTTATCCAACTGGGGATTAAGTGACTGAAGATTAAGTGACCGGATACCGATTAATATATCAAAATGTAACGAGTTGATCGTACTCATCCAAACCACACACAGTGCTTTCTCGAGTGAACCTTACTATGTCTAAGATACGATGGCTATGTTGTGTGAAATCTAACTCGCACTCATCGGCTGCATAGGGGGGGTGTTTTTAAAGTTTTTGTGCTCACTGTTAACATTCTTGTACACCATATTGATCCGCTGTGTGTGCTGTTCAATTTTTTCATCGACACGTTAACTTGCGCGTTTAGTAAACCACTTTGAGTTATACCTTTGTTGACTAACCAATCAGCTTTGATTGTTTCGCAGTATCCAATCAGGTTGCTCTTCATTCCGTTCAATCGATCAATCCGATTCACAATCCACCCATTCATCTTCTGCGTCCGGACCACATGCAATCGTCGATCTGTCGCGTTTCGTACATTCTCCTTCTGCGGACAGTAGGTTTTCCACAGTAGACGGCAACCACGCCAGCTTTTGTCGTTCGCTCTCCGTCCCTCAGATGAGTTCAGACACCGCACAGGATAAGACAAGTGACAACAAGGTAAGCGTTCCTAATGCTGGCCCACCTAGTATTCCTTTTACCTCGTCTGTCAAGTCACATGGAACTGATAGCTTACTGGCCGTAGCGGGATCAGATAAATCACCTTAATAACATTCGCATTTACTCGGATTGCACGGTGCTTTTCTCGCTTTTCATACTCACGTAAATTATTGATTTTATATGGATCACCATTTTCTCCTCTATCAGTATTTGTGTATGCATGAAAGCACAAGCCTAATCCAGGCAAAGTGCCACGTAGTCATAGGATACCGTCAGGTTGCCAAGGCCTAGGCAGATATGAGTAATGAAAGTGGAATAGAAATGGCAGTGAGACTCCGACGTGTTTTCGCATGCAGCTCACTACCGGTTGCAATCAACGTATCCTATATCAGTACGACTTATAACGAATTATTGTTTAGCCCCAACTTTTATACTATGGCTGTAATCCCTCAATTTCACCTTACCGGCACACCGTCACATGAATCTCGTTGGTATACTAATTGACCTCACCAGGAGTACCTCAGCATTACTACATTTTAGAACACGACTTTACTCTATAGCGTTCGTTTAATTTCATATCTCATGTTTCTTAAGACAACGGCCTCGCCGTGTTGAGTTATATGCACTGCTTGTGTGACTGTTTTCAGCTTTGAGCTTCCTTATTTCCTAGTTAAAACTGTAATGTTGCAGAAGAAATTACCACCATAGTTCAGTGTCATCATCACCGTGAAACAAATCTGGAGTCGAGCAAAATGGGGCGCAACACGAAGCAAGAAATTCAAATAAGCAAACATGTAAAAATGAAACGATTTGGCGAAATTTGCGAATACGCATGATAAACAGCTGTTTGTAGTTTTAATACTTGCGATTTAGGATTTTTTCAAAAAAGGTACAATGATGTAAGGGGAAAAGTCATACCCCGTGATGAAAAACACTTTTCCGTTTATGCTACACATGGTTAATGGATGGTTTTTTCGTAGCTGTAAAACGCTGCTGCATTGTGCTACTTTCATATTACGTGGTGAACCGTATGAACGGGAACGCTTTGTACCACACGATTTAATGGATAAGTTTTGAGTTTTTTCACTGATCACTTCGATTTCGTATGGGTCTGCTAAAATCATGTGTGCTTGGCTTATGATTGATCATTAAAATGGTTCTCATTCTCGTGCTTATTCGTGCTGTGTTTTCGCCATTTACGGTTAACCATCCACTGTATTGGCTGCATCTTTTTGGAGAGTTTGCTTAACCTTGTTTGCTGTGAAAGCGGAGTGACGAGAAAAGCTTGTTATGATGCATGACAATGAAAGCCGCAAGGAAGCTGCCATGCTGATGTCGCTCTACTCGTTCACGAAACTTGATCAAAGGCATATTCCATTCGAGGTATAGGCACCTCTTCCCAGTTTGTTTTTGCTTACTCTTCTATAGAAGCCGTAGTTATTTAAGTCCCACCCTTCCCCATCTTTTAGGATTTTACTTTTTCATGGTTGTGGCAGTTAAGCATTCGATACATGCTACCGGTGTAACGCTATCTGTGATGATGATGATGATGATGTATTAGCTGCAACCAATGACAATCAAGATCTCATCTCAATCTCATGTCACTGTGGCACTCTTAAATTGCTTTCTAGACCTAGTATTTCCGCCCATGTGCCAACGACTCGGAACTTTACTTCAGGTATACACAACTTGGTAGTCCATGAACTGGTGATTTCCTTCAGGATTAGATTGGCATTAGTTAAACTCCAGATTGTATCAATGGGCATTTCTGAAATGAATTATCTTGTAGGTTAGCTGTGGGATGTAAGCCACACCAAACTTTAAACGTACAGTTATTCATATTAATAAGGCGAGCCCCAATCAACAACTTACTCTCATTCGCTTTTCCATTCTTGATTCGACATTGTGAATGTTGGCTACATTTCGTACATATCAAAGTAAACCGGAACACACTGAATAATTGTTTGTGCAACTTTAATACTTAAATGAGGATATTTCCTACGTCGTATGGTTGAAAATTGAAGTTGCTTAGTAAATGATTTTGTCAACAGTGTTTATTAAGATTCAATTGAAATCGACGACCTCACTCCACTTGTATTTACTATCCAAATGACTTCAGAGAAAAGTATTCCGTGCATAACCAAGTTATCCAAGTGTTTCACTTTTTGAAATTTACAACCGGTTAACCCCATAACTCTGGTTTTTTGCGTTTCGTAAATTCAGTTCAATTCCGTTCTTGAAATCACTTACCGTCGTCAACGTAAATCTCGCGCGTTGAATGGCATCTTAGGCATGTAGCGTTGAAAATTTCAAGTTCACCTTAAACGAAACATTGAAATGGAATTGCATCTTTTCTGTTAACCAATAAATTGCAGCGGAAAAGCGTTCGCTATTTAGATCCGAGCAGCTTCCCTCGCCCAAATATGGTACATTTGTATTCAATGGTAGTCGAAGTTGGCCCTACTAGCGAACGTGGTTCCCAACCATTGTGATGAACATTAGACAACCGAAAGCTAAAAAGAGGACCATATATGTATATATATGTATGTATGAAATCACAAACTTGATCCAGGCAGGACACCGCACATTCATAGAATGAATGAATGCACAAGCCTGATCCAGGAAAAGTGCCGTACAGTCAGATACTGCACGTGGGCTGAGATACTGTCAGGTTGCCCAGGCCTAGACAGATATGAGAATGAAAATCGAAATGGTAGTGAGACTCCAGCCTGTTTCAGCATGCAGCTCACCACCGATGGCCAATCATAGACGGTCATGAGACAAGCAAACTTGAGCTAGTTTTATCAGAGGATTTTGAAGAATGACGAAAGCGTGTTGATTGCTATTATCCTAGCATAGACTAAAGACTGAAAAAAGATGAAGAAAGGCTTGACTATATAATGCAATGCTTTTCGATTGCAATGCTTAAGACACTAGGTTTTAGTGCTGCAATTGAATGGTTTTGGCCTCGTTCGGTCGATGTCGACCGTGGATGTACATCACAATCACATGAATTTTCATGTTCTGCAGCTGATTAAACCGTCCGATTCGAGAGAAACAATCTCTCCCGCAGCGTTTGCGACGATAGACAGAACTCGGTCGTTCGGCGTCAGTTGCACGCCAGCGACGTTATCTGCGTTCGGCAGCCAAGAGCTGAATCTGCTCCTCTCCAGCTTGCAGACGACGCTTTACACAATGCTTGCAATGTGAGCGGTCAATAGAAAGTTTTTCCCAACTGTCAGGGTCAATGCCAAGAGCTTTCATATCTCTTTTGCAAACGTCTTTGTACCGCAAGTGCGGTCTGCCCAATGGTCGACTTCCTAATTGCAACTCGCCATAGAGTAGATCTTTCGGAATACGACCATTTTCCATTCTGTAGACATGACTAAGCTACCGCAGGCGGCGCTGTCGTAATAGGGTGAACAAGCTCTGTGGACCAGCTTTTGAAAGCACTTCAGCATTAGTCACTCTGTCCATCCACGATATGTTCAAGATACGACGGATGCTTCTTAGATGGAAAGCATTCAGCTTCCGTTCGTGTCTTGCGTGGGTTGTCCAGGTTTCACTGCCGTACAGTAAAGCATTTAGTACGCACGCGCTGTATACCATCATCTTTGTCTTTACAGTCAACTTGCGGTTACCCCAAACACTCTATAATGCGATGCTTGAGCTTACCTATGTTTCATACTTGCATCTTATTGTTTTTCGAAGACAATACCACCACCCCGACACCAATTCAACTGTTTCACAAAGATATACACCATGTTGTACTCATTTAGTTTACCCAGCTAATTCATAACAACCCCAGGTGGTTGATAAACTTATTATCAAACCAATTTCATTTCAGTCATCTGCGTATTTGTCAAATTCATCATGGGATCATGACATGCCCCTACTGAACAGTCCACTGGATGATAACCGCATGCAAGAGGCTGTCGCCGCGGCAATGATGCAACAACAAGTTTTAGAAACGCAACCAGTTTATTCGGATGTACGTTTCAAATGTTTTTTAGTCTTACACCCTCCTCCGTAATCTGTTTGTTCTGAATAAATTATGCTCACACGACTGTTGTGCTAACAACGCGACTGCAT
Organism: Atriophallophorus winterbourni; assembly: GCA_013407085.1. Taxonomy (NCBI): domain Eukaryota; kingdom Metazoa; phylum Platyhelminthes; class Trematoda; order Plagiorchiida; family Microphallidae; genus Atriophallophorus; species Atriophallophorus winterbourni. The sequence continues at coordinate 62,050 of JACCGJ010003248.1, forward strand.
TCACATTTGCTCCGATTTGGTTTTTCCCCACATTCTAATGACTTTCCTTCATTGTTCTCATATCTATCTGCCAGCTTTTCAACCCACTATGCTCTGCTAACGCCCGTTCTTGCAACCAATGCCTTGCTAACCATCAAACTAATGCACGCAACCCTGACAACACAATCCCGCTGTGTCATTCTGAGTTCAAGACAAACACCGAAGCTGATTGGGAAATGATCGAAGTCGATGGGAAAAAGTATCGAAAACATTTCGAACGCCGTGTTGTTATTCAACGTCATCGAACAAAACAGGTATTGCTCGTGCACCCCCTTTGTGAAACCTGATCCGTTCACGCTTGACCTTTGCTCTGTTTTCCGCCCGATTGCTTGCTATCCGAACTAACCACGCATGAGCACATCTCACCGAGGTAGCATACACTTGTGCATTGTGTCCCAGTCTGTTCTGACCACTGTGCCACGCAATATTTATTCATAAACGGTGTATCTAAATTTACTCCACTGTGAGATTCGAGCAATTACGCTATTGAATCTACTGAATCTGATCATGTAATTGCGTAGATGTTCACGTACTCTTTTGGTTTGCAAAGTTATTGCTTGTCCCGAAAGAACTCTTAACGTATGATGCAGAAACTCGTTTTAACTTTCTCCAAGATTTCATCTCTTGGGTGTAGTCGGCAGATCGTAGGTGACACCGAGTGTTCTCAATCCTGTCTCACTCACTAGTGCGGATACAAAACAAAAAATGGAAAGTTTTCATTTCCTACAACACATACTTTTTCCATTCACTCTCATCTCTTTTCAGTAAAGCATTTCGAGTCCATGAGCGTCTGGTTCATAGCTCGATCTTATTCGTGTTAAAATCGAGACTGTTTCCGCGACAAAAGCGAACCATAAATGAACATGATTGGTAGAATATGTTTTCCATCTAATATGTGCTCACGTACAATCGATAGTTGTTTTAAAACCAGACGTTTCGTGTCAATGGTTGTTTTTCAACTATTTGCACTAACACCATTTGGAATTTATCGCTTCCAGTTCCTGATTGCACCTACATTGGCTGATGGAAGTGGACCTGACCTGAGTCGCGCTGTCTCTACGGAGCCAAGCGAACGGTCTTCTTCGGCGTTGCTCTCTGATTCGGACTCGGAACCGGTGGTCGACTCAGTCAGTGATCAAGACGAGCACGAAACGGACTCGCGCCAACCTACCGCCTCACCACCCAAACCGTTGTTTCAACTCCGGAGAAAAATGATCAACAAAAATCGACCACGTAATTGCTGATTGTGTTTGCTTCTTGTAACGTTTCGTTTGTAACATGTTAATGATAATAACGATAAAAACAAACAAACCAAGCTATACTTGAACGCCAGATTGGCACAGCCAAACTTTCTATGACCAGTCTAAGGCAACTGAGCGAATCTATTCAAATGACGAGTTTCAGTACGGATGTGCAATCGTGCAATACTTCTGTGCTGTGCTGTGCTAAATTGCTCGGTCACCGATAGTGAGCAGCATGCTGAAACACGCTGGAGTCTCACTACCAGTTCTATTTCTATTTTGTTTCTCATATCTGTCTAGGCCTGGGCAACCTGAGAGTATATTAGCCCATGTGCAGTCTATGACTTTGCCTGGATCAGGCTTGTGCTTTCATACGTACATACTTACACACCAGCACAACCGGTTTCTGGCTGTTTGCCGTCATCAGGTGGAGACAGTAATAATAATATTAATAATAATGATTATATTTGTCTTTTGTTTATTTTGCTTCCGTTACGGAAGCTACGATACGTTTCAGTACGAACAGGGTAGAGATTTAAATTGCATTCACTTGAACAATTCTAATTCGGATAAGAAATTCACTGGCATCAAGCTCTTAGCGTACTTATTATTGGTCAGATAAATGCGATTTAAACTTCAACCGGGTTCGTAATGACACCCTTAGTCTGATAAAAAAAATTATTCCTCATAAGAGAAACGTTACCCAAAGCTGCGCCATGAAAAATGCTCATTTGCATGCATTTCCATCACGCACCCCATGACCTGTTTCGTGCTGTTTGAACTCACCAGGTAGGGACAGTTCGATCAAGATCTGTATGCGCTTGAAACAGTGGAAGAATTGTAAACTAGTTGCGCTGTTGGATAAGGTTCATCATAAACGTTTCCTTCATCCCTTTTCGATTGATCTCACACACTTTCTACTATCATGCTCGTATTATTAATACTAACAATAAATCACATAATACTACGGTTAATAATAATACTATTATTAATAATAATAATAATAATAACAATAATAATGTAGACGGACAGACAGATTGTGCAGAACGAAAATCGCGTCGACATTGGACAAACTTTACTAATCAGTCGGTTACAAAATTTATGGTTGCAAAGTTTCAGTGTGACATTGTAACTCCCGAATCGGACGGAATTATCATGCGATGCGTATGAAATCATCCTGTGTACATCCATGGTTGACCGAAGAAGACTTACGAATTGACAGACCGTTTTACTAAGTACCATTCAACTCTTAGCACATCGTATCGCCAAGCGCTAATTTTCTCAATCCGATACCCCCAGCGAATCCTTAAAACCGTCAGACATTTCACTGTTCGCATAGTGCATGTAGACTTTACTTCCTTGTCAGTAACTAAAATCTACGTAAAGTTCCTCTTTTTCTGAAATTGTTGAGCTATATCGTCTAATTTCCTCGCCTGGACAATAATTCCAGCTGATCTATCGATCGTTGTTTCGTATTTTACTCACATGCAGTAACGAATTACATGTTCCGCTTCGGCATGTCGCTGTACAATGAATGTGATAGCGAGGATGCCGGCAATCATCCGGCCAACGTAAACTTGCCACCGGCACTTCAATTTTTCCGTTCAAAGTGGTTGAAATCCGAAGATGGTCCCACGTCATTGAACCGCAGCAAAACGATCGCCTACGTGCAGCAGTCCACTCTGAGCACGCCCGCTGGCGAGACAATCAAACAATCCACTTGTGTAGAACATACGTGCGCCGTACAGCGTTTGGTAAGTCGCGCTTCATCGTGATTCAATGTGTATGGCTTTGTGCCAACTCTCATGTTCACTTCCTTGTAAGCATCGTTCACCGCAAATGCGAAAATTCGATTCGGTCCACATGTTTACGTTTACTAAACGGTTTCAAAACTTCATTTCTGTTTCCTGTTCATGCATAGTTTAAACGTTTCCGGTTTTTGTTGTCCTTTCGCGATGCGTTGCAAATTGATTTGCTGGCGAGGTTGTGTTGCGAAGTTGTATCAAGTCGTAGGCATCAATTCTATTTTTTGTGGTCTATATATGACACTATTCGATGCTTAGTTCGTCTCAAAAGTATGACAAATCGGTTGGTCTATTAATTGTCATTGATTAAGTATATTATTGTTCATTCTGTAAGCTTGTTCTTCATAAACTAAACTTAATTCAAAGGGTAGGCGACTCGCAGTTAATGTAGATGGACCCATTTAGCTTCATGATACTACTAAAGCTATGGTCCAAAAGTAAAATTATGAGTGCTTACTACATGCTGCATGTTTGCCCGGAATCTCCCTCAATGGTTTTCATTTGATCCAACATTTTGTGCGGTTTTTCTTTTCTTTTCGTGTTAAATTATTTGTAAATAAAGAAAGTATAGCCAAGGAGTTTTAAAACTCTATTGTGAAAAAACATTACTATTTCTTGAATGATGGAACATGTTGCATAGAACACCGTTTTCAGAACTTCTTCTAGCGCTTCAACTTTTAAGGAATCGCAGCATCAGGGTTCTGCGCTCTCGTCTTGCGGAATACTAATAAATGTGGTATCAGCTGCCACTTTTAAACTTAAGTTTAACCTTGAAACAAAATATTCATTTGCATGCTTTTCCGTCATTCACACCCCACGACCGGTTTCGTGCTGTTTGCACTCATCAGGTAGGGACAGTAAGATCAGGATTCGCATGCGCTTGAAACAGGGGAGGAATGGTAAACAAGGAGCGCTTGTATGCCACTGTTGGATAAGGCTCGTACGACGAACCTGTTCAAAGCATGTGTCGAAACACATGTTAAATGGGGTAAACCCATAACCATGAAACAAAATATTCATTTGCATGCTTTTCCGTCATTCACACCCCACGACCGGTTTCGTGCTGTTTGCACTCATCAGGTAGGGACAGTAAGATCAGGATCCGCATGCGCTTGAAAAAGTGGAAGAATGGTAAACAAGGAGCGCTTGTATGCCACTGTTGGATAAGGCTGGTACGACCAACCTGTTCAAAGCATGTGTCCAAACACATGTTAAATGGGGTTAAACCCATAACCATGAAACAAAATATTCATTTGCATGCTTTTCCATCATTCACACCCCACGACCGGTTTCGTGCTGTTTGCACTCATCAGGGAGGGACAGTAAGATCAGGATCCGCATGCGCTTGAAACAGTGGAAGAATGGTAAACAAGGAGCGCTTGTATGCCACTGTTGGATAAGGCTGGTACGACCAACCTGTTCAAAGCATGTGTCCAAGTTTAACCTGTTATAACTGTGGGATGCTACTACTTGCCCAGCCGTGAGTCCGACAGAACACAACTGTAACTGAACTCGTGTATTTAACAAACTAACTACAAAGTCAGCGAGCTAACGAATGTCCGACAGTCAGCCAAGCACAATTCAAACTCACGATCGATATTCACTGGTGATTAATCGATAGTTCGTTCACTACCTATACACCATAACCGCAGCCCAATATTCCTCCAGGATGACCCTTGAAGCCTTTTCCATGATTGGTTTTGGTCACAAGACAGTAGAGGTATGAGATAAGGGCTTTCCTTCCCCTAAGTGAAACGCCTTCGTGAAATTACAAGCTCCACTTACCGGAAGCAAACTGAATTCGAGGCGCCAGTCATCCGCCTTCACTCTTACTCCTGTCAGTAGAAGCAGTTCCGACGGGTCGCACAGGACGACGCGTGCAGGCCAGGAGCTGGACTTGGTTGTCAGAGACTGTATACAATGCGCGCCCTTCGAGCATTTTTGGAAATGGGAGCTTGTCACCACTTTGGAACCAGTTTTTCTATTATGATAGGGAATCGGCCTTAGGTACATGTCTAACAATGCATTACCGTGGCAGAATCGACCGTAAAAGAATTTGAACAATACTGTATAAGGTCTCGGAGTGTTCACCTACCCTTCGTGTCTTGTAATCATTTTCAGCAAACTCACGCCCGATATATAACGTCTCATCACACTTTACTTGTTACATGTGTATGCTGTACCAGTGTTGTTCGTTATGTTTAACCTCTCGTTACGCGAACAACAACAAAACGTTGCTAGTCGTTATGGTTTTCCATTGTCATCAGCGCTGTTAGTAGACCATCATCTATTGTTCATTTTCAGGATGAACTCCAACCTTCCGATGCTATTCTTGAGGTAAGTTCAAACTTTCCTGTCAATCACGACATTTCATCAGCAGGTTCCCCCGACACCTTTCACCGAACCATTAGACGATGAGGAGTTAGATTCGGATGTCTCCTCGATCGATCTTACCGAGGAGTCGTGTCCATTCTCCTCCTCGGTTACAGCGTTGACCGGAGCAATTTTATCAACCCCACTGCAAGACCAAACCCGTTCCACAGGGCCCACCGTCACTCGTGCTCCTTCGTAAGTGTTCTACGTACAAGGCATAAATAAAGCGAGAGATTTGCTTTTCGGTATTCCGTATCAAGCTTTACAATACACGCATATGAAAAGTTAAGTATGAACAATCAATATGATCAATATCAAACATTAAAGGGAAATTAATGCCACACGATATTGATTAGTTTTATCCCCTTTGCCATGGTGATGAGAACTCGCGAACCAATCGTTTCTGAACGTATAGGTTGAGTCTAGGTATTTTCTTATCTGTTGTCTCAGCCTTCCTCAAAATACCTAAACGTAGTCTTCGTGAGGAACCGTTTTAACCACAGAGAACTCATCCCTGGTTTTCACTCCGTGTCCCATGTCAGCCAGATGGGTTATGAGGGAACCATTCGCTTTCCCGGAACGATTTTTATGCAACCAACTTGAATGATTTTCAAGCATTTTGCTTTTTCACTTTCCGCGTCAATGTATTCCGCATTCTAAGACCAGGTGAATTGGTCAATGCACATTGAGTTTGCCTAACGAGGCAGCCCGTCGTCAGGCTGCTGCCTGCTCAACGGTTTGTTGTCGCAAGTTATGAAATATATATATATATATATATATATATATATATATATATACTATAGCCGGATCAATTTCACGTACCGGTGTTGTTCTCGAAGCTTGGCTTTGGTTATCCGCTATTGTTCAACTCTCTTTTTAATGGTTGTCAAACATTTTTTGCTTCTTGTGCTATTCTGTGTCTCCGTGAATACCGGCTGCATTTTTTCGATACAACACCTACGCACATTTTGCACAATATGACCTTATTTTAAGCGTTGATATCGCTCTGAGGGGTTTTATCCAACTCTTTTGTTGTCCAAATTGCTGGACAATAAATATTTGCTTTTGCATATGCTTGTTATAAAATATCGATTTATTTCTACTCAGAACGAAATCCCGGGTAGCGGCTGAGAAATGTGACGAGATTCTAACACTGCCGAACGCGGATCATCTCATCGTATTTTCGGACTCGGTAAATAAAAGCTTTTTCGTTTTCAAATGATTTAACTCCCCATACACGAGTTCTAAAGCGATTGGTTACAATGAGTTCAGACTATCTCTTTGCATTCATCGCAGTTTGCCTAAAGGATACTATTTTTGATTGTAATTGACAATCAAGGAAACGTCCCAAGTTGAGTGACGCGCAAAATCCTCAGGTATACCAGAACCCAACGAGGATTTGTCAACAAAATCGGTGCTGTATTGAGGCCATCAAATATAGTAAAAACATGCCTCAATTATTGGGGATAACCTGTTTAGAATCCGGGTCAATGTCGAAACAATATCGAATACGTACACGAGTCAAATTCAAAGCTAAGTTCGAATGTCCCACGCGATCGAGATTACGACAAATTGTGCGCAGCAAATCAAGGTCAAAATAAGCAAAAGGGTTCATAAAGCGATAGGGTAATGACAGGTCAGAATGCAGTGTGGAAGATGATATTGACGGAATTGAAAGATACAACAGCTATAAGCATACGCAATTATTTGTGAAGAGTTCACGAATATTTATTATTCTAGTAGATCAAACCGTCAAGCTTAACCTTGATCTCACTCTTACACTGATGCAAGGGCTACGCTAAACAAACCAACGGCATTCGTAATGTGTTTTCCGTTCTTATCCAAGTCAATTATTTATCAAACTGCACTTTATTTATTTAACCATCGGGCAATCGAACCCGTAGATCTTCGCACATATCTTTGAAGTCGTATTCATGATTCAGCCTCCTTAGCCAATGGATTTTGGGGGCGTATTTCTAAAGCGACCGTAACATTTCACATATTGAGTCACCTCTAACCATACAGTGGTCTGCCATTTACGCTCCGGAGTTTATTATAGAAGAAGAAAATGACTTTATCCGTGTACACGAATTTTTCGGCAATAATAATAATTCAACCACACAAAATAAAAATACTTTCCGAAAACGTTCCTTAAAAATGGGGTGATGATTTAATGTCGACATTCACACTGTCAGTCGCCACCTTTCGATTGATCAATCAAGAAACGGGCAAGGCAAGGAAAGAAAGAATTCCTGAATTTTTCCGTTCTCGGATAAGGGACGAGATATCGACTTCGCGTAGACGGAAACGATTTGCAAGCCACGAGGACCTCAAGCAGTGGGTGTGCATTATGTTATGTTATGTTATGAAAGCACAAGCCTGATCCAGAGACTGCACGTGGGCTAAGATACTGTCAGGTTGTCCAGGCCTAGACAGATATGAGGATTAAAACAGATCTGGAAATGGCAGTGAGACTCCAGCTTGTATCAGCATGCAGCTCACTACCTCTGACCAATCAATTTAGCACGGTGTTAGCCGCACAGCACGAAGTGCATAAGATATGACTCTGACCAATCTGTCACATTTACGGAAGTGTCGCTCGACGATCATATCTCGAATGAACTCAGTAGAAGCATAGGTCAGTCTTGCGATAACCTTAATACCTCTTTTGATCAGCAGGAAGGCGAAAGTTCAAAAAGTAGTGTATTTTTGCGCAAATTGGACTTTACGTAATGGCACAGCGAACGCGTCTCACTACGACAACTGTATTGGATTGGCTACCAGTTGGTATCTTTAAATGCTCAACAATCTTATTTGTAATAAAGTTATCGGCTGCAATCGTGATATAGCGATACAGATAGATCTATTTAGGCCACGTATTACGGATGTTATGCCATCGACTTCTCTGTTCGGTTTCGTATTCTGTATAGCCCAGTACCCGAGGTGGCTCAACTTCCCACCTGCTATAGTCTATCAAGTGCTCCGTCTATTAATTGCATTAAATTGCACGCTTTCTGCCTTTTTGTATTGCATTTCCGCTCTTCGATTTCACATTGATTGGTCATGATGGAATAGTGGACTCCGTGTGAAGGCCTTGCTGTAGGCCTCTAATACGTATATCGTGTTAAACGTGTGCTCGTAACCGCGAGAGCCAGAATAATTCGGTGATATTGATTTACTCATTTAGAACATAGCGGTGCTGTCTACATATTTTCGTACTGCCGATTCATGAGCTAGTTTCTATAATCATCTTTATCATAGAATCATCAATCATTTCCGGAGCCTCTTTCTCTTTTTATTTGCGGCTATCATTACACCATGACATCGTAAGGTGTTGTCGATATACTCCTGCCTCGGACAATCACAACAATAATCTCTTTGGCGAAAATTTTCAATCGAGGATGTTGCAAGTGGTGTGTAAATGCGGAAGATGTGTGCGACACATTACTGTTGTCATTCATCCGCGCCTCGAGTGCTTGACCAGGAATCACTATGTGATTCTGTGTTTGAACACCGTGGTTCGTTGTACAAACCCTATGCAACAGTGGCATTCAAGTATAACTTTCTTTACCACATATCAACTGTTTCACGGCTCACTGAAACTAATCTTACTGTCTCCACCTGATGACGGCAAACAGCCAGAAACCGGTAGTGGAGTGTAATTTCGGGGGATATGAGCAACACATTACTTTGGTCACTCATAAGCGCCTTGTGTGCTTGACTACAAATCTGTATGTGATTCTGCGTTTGAGCCTGGTGGTTCGTTGTACGAACCCTATTATACAGTGGCTTCATAGTGTAAATTTATTTTCAATTAAACTTTGAAATGTACGTTAAAACTTTGCACTTATGTCTCTTTCCATATGTATGGAATTTATTGTGAGCGATACGAAACGTTGAATACCTTCATCGTAAAGGGTTCTTTGATCGATACCTTGCGAAACTCTCGTGCGAAATCGAGATGATATTATTATGGCGTCAGTCAGGCTGCCTTCACTTCTGGAAATATTCTCCAGATAGCACACGTAGTTGTAACATTGTTCTTTCAGCCAGAAAGTGTAAGGCTGATATCTTTATGTGGTTGGACATTTTGATAAATGTGCGTGACCCTAAACACGCTGCTTTAACGTCAGTCAAGCGATACTTCTGTGCTGCGCAGGTAGCACTGTGATAAATGAATTTGTCACCGGTATTCAGCTGCATACGCAAACACGCTGGGGTCTCACTATCATTTCAAGTTTATTCGGTTATTGCTGTCTAGGCCCGGACAACATGACAGTATCTATGCCGACATGCAGTCTTTGACTGTGCGTCAGCTTTCCTGGGTCAGGCTTTTGATTTCGCACGTACCAATCTAGAACCCTGTCCTGTATGTGAAACCATATCCTTCATAAACCTTCGTGCTACTAAAATCGGTAGAACCGATTGTATAACCGGTATGGTTCGCGAAATGCTCGAACTACCAAAGTATGCGCTACTTAATCCGTATTTGAAAGGTTTGTGATTCATCGATTTTTCGGCTGGTCCAATGAGATCACACTAAACAGAAACTTTACCTCCTATGTATTCGTTGTCGCGAAAGTTGCTTGTCGTGCCGGTACTGTTGGTGCGCAGTTTGCAAAATTGCATTTGTTTGTTCACACGAATCACTTCCGTCGATTTCCGTGCGGTTTCTAGAAACCGTGATTTGGTTAGTTGTATTTGAGCTGCATCCGCTTTGTCTCCGTCTAATGTTCTGTTTGTTAGAATCAATTGTACGTGCTTTGTTTAAGACCCGAAGCCTAGAATGGTGTATCTAATTTGGCTAAATTAGACTAAAGTCTTAAACGATGATGGTAAGAATTGCGTTTGGTTGCGATCTTGTTTCGACGCATTCTTCGAGTGTTGGATTAATTCTGACTGATGTTGAGTGACATGCAAAGAACAAAGGGTGTTATGATACATTAGATTGAAATCTGAAAGGTCCGCCTCATCTCCCTAGCTAAGATTTCGGTTTACAGAGCATACTCACTGCAACTCTGAATCTTCGTTTACGCTGGTTGTGTATGTTTACGAAAGAGAAAACAGTCATATTCTAAAAGAGAGAGAGTTGTAATCAGATAGCCTACCTTTGGACAGATCGCACTTCCGCTACCGAGACGTTTTACAACAGAGATAAAAACTTTCAGGATAAACCCAACGAGTTGAAAAGAACACACTCTTGGTCGGGTCACCCTTTGACGCATCATCTTCAAGTTGAGGATGTGCAATCGTGCAGCATTTATGTGCTGTGCGCTAACATCGTGCTAAATTGATTGGCCAACGGTAGTGAGATGCATGCTGAAACATGCTGGAGTCTCACTACCATTTCTATTTCTTTTGTCATATCTATCTAGGCCTGATCAACCTGACAGTATCTTAGCCCACGTGCAGTCTCTAACTGTGCGGCACTTTGCCCGGATCAGGCTTGTGCTTTCATACGATATCATGCCATATGCGGTAGAGCAGCTACTGTTTTCGGTTTCTGAACGTAGTGTGAATGTCGCTCATCGACGGAATACTATTTATCGCTTGGAACGGTGTAAAAGAGATTCTTCCTCCCATTTGGAACTATTTTTTCATGTGAAACACTGTGAATCGTACGATTATCGCGTGCTTGCTATGCACAGCTATGTTTGACATTGACTAAAGTAGGCCAGCAGCATACGGGCGAAACGATTTATGAGGTTTGCCCGGAGTACTTTTACACATCAACCTCATAGTTTGACATTATCTCACTCCCGTCTTCCTCGGACTTTATTTCCGTTCAGTTATGATCATCAGGCTACCCATTTTCAAAGATGCGTTTCCCTTAGTTCTCTAAGCACTATAATTACTACTCCTATCTTTATCAGTAGCATTATTTGCAACAAAATTGCGTTGGATATCACAAAACACCCGTATTTTAAAACATTTGAGGCAGCATCAAACATTGTCGCTGGTGATTTTGCTCTATTATGCATAAAGTCAGCAATATTAACTACGAATTCTCTTTTTCCATGCATCTTCTCAACAGCCATGTGAGTATCATATTTTGGCGGGATGTGTCGATGCGCTGATTGTACACCTGACCAGGAACAAGTGTGATCATCCACGGCGTGAGTTCTCAAGTCACCAAATATATGCAACATGATTTCGTATACGTCATTTAAAAGTCCATACTACTATGCTGGAAGATCATCTCTCGTGTTGAGAACTTGTCAAACACGTCAATCCACCGGTAGGTTACACCAAGAGACATGTTAGGTATGATACATGAAGAAAGAAGTTCAGTTCATGAAAAAATCCTATCCATATCACTGTGAGCGCTGATAAATCATTTGAGACGCTATGGAGCAACAAACGGTCATGCTCTTGGTCGACATTGCGGATCATCATCATCACAGACAGCATTACACCGGTAGCACGTACCGAATGCTTAGCTGCCATACAACCATGAAAAAGTAAAATCCTAAAAGATGTGGAAGGGTGGGACTTAAATTTCTATGGCTTCTATAGAAGAGTAAGCACAAACAAACTGGGAAGAGGTGCCTACACCTCGAATGGAACATGCATTCAAACAAGTTTCGTGAACGAGTAGAGCAACATCAGCACGGCAGCTTCCTTGCGGCTTTCACTGTCATGCATCATAACAAGCTTTTCTCGTCACTCCGCTTGACAACATACAAGGTTATGCAAACACTCCAAGAAGATGCTTAGTGCAAGACCGCCATTGAACACGGTTTCGGGACATATCCTGAAGCGTAACTAACCATTGCGATATATGATCGCGGGGACACCAGCCTGGAAGACGCGCGGAACTGGCACGCCGATCTACGAAAGCATTATCTGCACTTCCTAAGCTTAGAAATGATGGTCTACGCAGTGACAGCCGATTGAGCGTTCAGGAACAAGTGCTTCTCAACTCATAGGTTCAGTGTGAAGAGCTTTCATGTCACTTTTGCAAACCTATTTACCGAAGTGCAATCTTTGTAAAGGTCGATAGCTACTCTCTGTGACTAGCTCCTCCTGGAGGATGAGTCGGATTCAATGAAGATTCTTGGGAATTTTTGTACAACGCGGCGCCCTCAACACCACTAGGCGTTTGTTCCACTCAGCTTCTCTAGCCTTTTCGAAACCAAGTGCGACCTGCAAGGCAGTAGGGAGTAGCCCGAAAGGGGTGGTGTGCACCAACTAACCGTCTGCGAGACTCTGCTCCATATTTTTCTTCATGGTTTTCTCCCGAAGCCTTTTACACGATCGGGTATCCCGCAAGGTAGCGGTGGTTTAAAATCAGGGTTTTCTTTCGCTTAGATGAAATGCCCTCCCAGGTTAACGAGCTCCATCTGCCCGAAGAAAACTGGTTTTCAGGCGCCAGCCACTCGCCCTCGCCCCTTCTCCTGTTGGTAGAACCAGTTCCGCCGGGCTCGGGGAGCCACTCATGCAGGCCAGAAGCTGGACTTGGTTGTCAGAGGCTAATTGAGACGCGCATCATATGGGAGCATTTTATAGAAAGTGGGAGCTTATCCCCACTGCCAAACTCGGCTACGACAACCTTTGGAACTCTCTGTTTATGTAATTAGGATTGTCATACATTTTTAGATTCAAGTTTTATGTACTTTTGACATGTAAACAATACTTTTCGCTTTATTGAACCTCGAGCCCTGATTTTTATGAATCTGTAACATTCCTTTATCGGGCTATGTAGTCACACTTGGAGCCTTAGGTCTTCATGCGCTTTCAATGTACATCCACTGTCGGCGTTATCGAGCGAAGAGGACTCACACCGAGCTGTACTTTTTGTTTCCCCGTTAAAATCCAGCTGGTGCGCTACCACAAACCGTTCTGTTTTTCCTTTATTTCAGATCCGAACTTTGTGAGATCATTTCTTGTGACCTACCGCGTCTTCCTCTCGTCCGAGAGTCTCATCGACCGTCTGATAACTCGATACAACTTTTTTCACCAACAACCATCTTCCGCGGACTCGCAGCTTCATTCCGAAATATGTAGTGGAACATTGGATGTACTCCTGACATTGGTTTGTTTTTTGCACAATACGAACACTGGTTACAACGTGTAAAGTTTGAGGCAGCAATTTCAGATTATCATAAACGATTTCATTCCATTTCTTTATCAAGTCTGTCATTCCCATTGGTTGATTTCGCTTCGCCTGCATTTGTACACTTTACGTGTATGTATTGAGTTACACCATGAACATCAATGCCATGATTTCGGGTTCATCTACCTCTGTAACTGCTTCGAACCCTTTTTCTAAATGCGCTCCGTTCTATAATCAGTCTTTGTCACTCCGTATGAATCATCGCCAAGGTATGTGGTTCACACAAACATGCTTCCGGAATAAACTTCACAAACATGAACAAGGAAAATTGTGATAGACTGCGAAAGCAATATTTAGTTTAGTGATTTTAGCAACCCTCTTTCTTCACTACGTTGCGTCATTAGACTTACACGTTTATGCAATTAATTGCCTGAAACGTTATGTTCTTTTCATTTAATAGCGATAAAAAACACTCTCCTTTGTTTTACTCATGACTTGTAGGCATTAGACCATAGTCTTCCGAATGCGGTTTTGCTTTCCGTCTACGCCCAAACGGTTTCTGATAGCAATCGCAAATCGTACAGGTGACTGATCTCGTTGCAGGTACACAAGTCCGCATAATCCTATGTTCCAAGCAATTCTGTTCAGCGTGGACTGATATCAAATCTGGTTGCTGTGTGGAAGTGACAGACCTAGGATTGTGGTTATGCTGATGCCGCTCTCTGCGTAAATAGATGTCTCCATCGACGTGCAGACACATCAACTTCGCTCACACACTCTTAATGCTTAATTTTCTCTTTCTCGTCAACCATTTTGTGTAGTTTGACCCCTTCTTATCAAATCGCGAACGTTTGATCCTAATCTGGTTCCGGTACTTCATTTTTACTCTTAAATTCATCGCGTTGTTAAATCCTTTCATCATTCTGTCAGCAACGTGATTGCTGCAGACTGTCTGGTTTCAGATGAAATAACACCGCTCTGCTATCAAAACAAGGACGGGCGTCATAATCAGCCCTGAACTACATGCAAATTTCGGCACATATCAGGAACTCATCTTTCCATTCATTGCAGTGTACGAATTTGTTTGTACAGCAACGATCATTTGTCTCCGCTGGAATAGCGGCGTGCCTATGTATTCATTTTTTAATTCAATTTATGGATTGCACCTGCGTGCTACCACAATGTGGGTTCTCATCACTGTAACAATGCTCATTCCAATCCATTCATTGAATTCTTTTTGTCTAACAGATGTAAACATCACTCGATTGATCTATTTCACAGATATCCTACTTGAGCTGCGACTTCTCACCATGCATGCGATTGTTGGTCGCCTTCCAGAAAACAATCGACCCCGCGGATCAAGCAAAGTTCACACAGGCGATTGCTACAGGTACTAAGCAACACCTTAAGCGACAATTCCACGACATGCTGAACTTGCAACACTCCGCGCCGTTCGTCGGGTCGTTGAACTTGTCCTCCGAATCGTCATGTGATTCCAGCACCACTCGGGTACACACATCGTCCACCACGGAGGATCTGCGTTTTGGCCCATTCAAACGAAACTTATTCAACTCGATCAAACCGAAGCACAGTTTCGCTACTTCGTTCTCCTCGAACCGGGTATCACCGGAGGCTAGTTTGAGTTCGATCAGTTTGTTGAACCGTTTGAGTGAACCGCCCCCGACCTTGGTCCACAGTTTGACCGTGTGCTCCTTCTCGTCACGTGACATTGCAGAACAGCTTACTTATTTGGAGGCGAAAAAATTTGATCAAATCAGAGTGAGTCATCCGCACTGACACGGTGCAACCGCGTTCTGGTAGTTTGTTGTTTTCAGGCGGTTCAGTGCTTAAGAGCATCGTGTAGACTCATTTTCTGATGGATACCTCAACGATCACCATCCCCGTAAACGTAGCCGCTAATCTCTCTCTCTCTCTTGAGATGCAGCCAAACACCTGCTGCTTTTCCTAAATTTGCTTTCTAATTTCTAAGCAATTAGACAGTAACTCAGTCCACGTGCAGCCTATATGACATGTCTTGTGATTTCGTCCATGGTTCATATTCTAGTGCAAAATCAGTAACTTTCTAAAGTTCCCTTATTAGGTCGCTAGCGCCCACAGGGTCAGTGATTATCTGTGGTTTGTTTTTGTGTGATATGGTTTCAGACACAGGATTCTGTCTAATATTTTGCTATCCACAGTTCATCTAATTCTAATCGAACTCTATAGAAACTTACCACCACATAATGGAAATCAATTTGTGTGCAATCGGTTAGAGCAGTTTTGGGTAACATTTCACTTCTGACACAGAAGCTTCGTCATACCACGGGTGATAGTCCATGAACACAATCGGCCTCAAACATATTCCAATCCACATATTTTTCGCTTTTGCACTCAGTTGTTTGTTAGGAGAAAGCTGCTAATTACATGGCCTTAGTTTGCTTGTGGTATTTCTTTCGATGGCATGCATCAATCACCGTGTTCAAACAATGCTACTTCCCGAAGAAGACTACCGGAAAAGTCAAGCCAAAGTCGACAACCGTAAGATAAGATGCTAATCGTTTATTCTTAACCGGCTGCCATCATTTTTGCTTTTTCGTGGGCCTTCTTCGATCGATCGTGTGCGTTGAATGCTCATCTGAAGCATCGCTTTCTCCAACTGGCAGTCAGATCATACCGGGCGCTTCCATACAAAGGCTATACTCAGTCAATCTGCACTGAACACATGGTGCTTGAGTGACCGTCTCTCAGCTGGTAACAGCATCAATATCGTTTCCCAGCTGACTATTATGAATAACCATCTCGGTACATAGAAGAAGAAGAAGAAGAAATTGACTTCATTCGTACACACGAATTTTCAGCTGTTACAATAATTTCACCACAAATTTAAAAAATGATAAACATGTCCCGACATCGAGTTACAATTTGTCGGCTGAACGATTTTTCTTGTCCGTCTTAATTGATTGACATACGATCCAGTTTACTAGCAAAAGTTTTTGGGTCAAACGTTTCACTGCAAGTCCCGGTTCTAAAGTGCACGTCGAAATTTGACCTCAGTTGATCCGAAAATATTTGACGCATTTTACCCTTGGAGAAATTAATTGTATGCACGGCCGATTTGAAGGCCCCGATCCACAGTCATATTCTTCTTCCAGTTGACTGAATTATTGAACATCAAATGCTTGGAGCGAGGAGAAGCGCCCAGTGTTTCTGCCTGTGCCGCACACTTCTCCACGGTCTCCAATTGGGTCTTGTATCAAATCCTCAAAGCCAATGCACAGGAACGTGACAAAGTGGCCTTCAAGTTTATTTGCGTCATGAGCGTGAGTAAACTTTTTCGTCAGCCTCCCCTGCTTTGATTGTGACCTTGGTCTTATACTCTGTTATTTGGTTGTAGAAATTGCGAAGATTGAAAAACTACAGTGGTTTTCTGGCGTTACTGTGTTCGTTTCTTTTGGCGCCAGAATCCTTGTTCTCTACGAAAATCCGCTCGGTAAGTCGACTCGATTTATGTCGCTCAGCCTACTCATGATTTGTAAGTAGTACGTGTACACTCAACGGTTTATCTCTTGAAGATTTGGGGTACATCTATTTTCCCGCAGGTCCTAGATCGTGATGTATACATTTCATGTATTTAATCCATTTATTTTGTATTTCCTCTTACAACTGTCCAGACCTGGGCAATCTGAGAGTATCTCAGCCCATGTGCAATCTATGAGTGTGTGGTGCTTTGTCTCGATCAAGTTTCTGATTTCATACATTATACATACATGGATTTGCTTGCTTAATTGCTGTCCCTTCCATCTCCTAAATAATTTATACCTGTGTGCTGTTTGTCGGGGAACTATCAATCTGACTCCGAATTGTTATCGAGATAATCTGATTGTTATACGTGTTTCGGAATTTCCGCCAAGTGAATCTTCGTTTAATCTAGCAATTCCTTTAATCACCAAAGAACTGCTTGCCCGCCGGTCACATGGGAGCTTCACCAAGCCTTCTCCATCCAACCCTCTCGGTGTTTACCGTATCCATTTTAATTTAAACACGAATCAATTATTAAACAAATCGGGAAGTAGATAGCAAAAGTGTTATTCAATTTTATGAAAAACATATCGTTCCCCTGTTCAATCACATGAGCCCCCACTCATGTAGACTGGGTTTAAAACCCATGACCATGAATATAAAAGCTCATTTGCATGCATCTCCATCACACACACCACGACCGGTTTCGTGTTGTTTGCACTCATCAGGTAGGGACAGTAGGATCGGGATCCGCATGCGCTTGAAACAGTAGAAGAATGGTAACCGAGTTGCGCTTGTATGCCACTGTTGGGTAAGGTTGATCGCACTGTTTCAAGCGCATGCGGATCCTGATCCTACTGCCCCTACCCGATGAGTGCAAACAGCACGAAACCGGTCGTTGGGTGTGTGTGTGTGATGGAGATGCATGCAAATGAGCTTTTTAAATCGTCCCCCTCTTTTACCGTTCGTATATATGTTCACATAATCATTGCTCACCCTACCGTGAAAATGACCTCGCGTTTGTCAACAAAGGCTTCTGCCTTCCATACAAATTTGATGTGACCGTCTCTTATTAACGGCAACAAATAACGTGGGTTTCGGTTTCGCGTTTTTTCCTCCGTTAGACCTAAGCAATCCCGTAGGAATTTCGTGCAAAGCTATTACGATTGCACGTCTCTTTCTTATTTTTGACCCTTCGCCAGTCTTTTCTTTGCCATGTGACGTATACGAACAAGCCTAAAAGTAAACCCGAGAATTGAATTTTTAATGGCTTGCGAGAATAGTTGATTGTGATATTTCATTGTGAAATGAATATATGTTCTTGAAAATTGTGGCATGTATGCTTGCATCTAACGTGTTACTGAATTCTTTTTCTGGTATTTCTTTCAGACTTGTCTTTCTTTTCAACTGTTCCAACTACTAGTTAGTATATTTCGCGGTTGACTGTAATCACATTAACAAGTTATCACTTTACCCGGTGGATTGAAGCATTGCTTTTTCTAATCTGTGTCTGTTGCATTTTGCTGCCTGCAACAGAAACTCAAGCAACTGAAGCGATTCATGCAGCCACCCGCATTTGCTCTCTACCGGAAGGAGCTCAATTCCGCTGACCCCCCGTTCATTCCTTATTTGGGATTGATGATGCAGAACTTGGTCATGCTTGCTCAAGGCAATCCCCTGTTTGCGCCCACCATCCCCGAGCAAATGATCCACGCGTATCGTAAAGAATACGGGCCGGTGGTGAATGTGTGGCGGTGTCAGAAACATTTCGCCATTATCGCGCCGTTCTACCAACTGTATAACCTGGCCGGTGTGACTACGTGAGTTGCGCATTACATTCTCTGATTAGTTTGAAAGCGGATACTGCTGTTGTGTTTGTAAATAATTTTATTGGAAAGTGTGTCATCACAAGGACAGACATGTCTCAAATATCGTTGGTTATACCAACTCATATAGAATTGAAGCGTTTCATCACAGCGTTCTGGAACTCAAATCGATCTTTGTCCAATGTGTTCCCATGCTCTTCGCAGCAAACTTCTACATGATCGCCGGCTGCCTCAATCGTATTTTTTCATATTTCCTCATTGTCCACACAAAAACGATGTTTTAGTGTTGTCTGTTAAATAATCCTGGGTGCATTCTAAACTTGGTGGAGCATTTTCTACATGACAATCGACTGTTGTCGTTGGCTTCCTTCGGTCGATGTCGACGATGGATGTACATCACAATCGCATAACGGTTTCATGCTGCACAAATTTTCGTCTGATTTAACAATTCGATTCGGTAGGAACAATCTCTTCCGCAGCGATCACAATTAATCTATTATAACTGGTATAAAATGCAAAAGAATTCAGTCTGTTCGCTTCGTTCCCGATTTTTCGTTCAATATGTTCATGTTTTTATCCTGCGCCAATGTAATCATTGTCAGGATGGCCAGGCATACATTCCCACAAAGTTTTTGAACAATTGGTGACCACTGGTCGCCTCGATTCACCCGTGGTTTGTTTATACACCGGGGATCCTGGTGCACTGTCCCGTGGGTGTGTGTGTGTGTGGACTGGGTGCAAATGTCACCGTCGCTCAGTTTGTGGTGGAAGTAAACAAGTTGCAAGTGAGTGCAATCCGGTGACACACATTCGTCAGTTGTCGCGAGAGCGGGACGGATGACTTTTTGTGGTGGTCAGCCACCGTGTTCGAATGTCAGCTCATGAGAATTTGTAGCCATGGTGGTTGTTCTGGGGTGGTATGCATTTTTCCGTTATATTTCATAAAAGGCTATTTATTGTGAACAGTGTTTGCGTGCGGGTTATTTCAATTCTGAATTTCAAATATCGTTGTTTTCTTCTCGCTCTATCTTGTTCGTGAATTGTTTTGTGCAGACTGTTGTTGCCTGACACTCATAGCTCACTAGAAATTCTTAAAACGGAATAGTGTTGCTCATATCCGCCGCACTTACATGTCACAGCCGGTTTCTGGCTATTTTCATTCATCAAATGGTGAGAGCCGTACGATTATGTTTTTACGGATCTTTGAAACATTGGTTTAAGTAAGAAGTAAGAAAGCCAACCTGATCCAGGCAAAAGTGCCGCACAGTCAGAGACTACACGTGGCGATATTACTGTCAGGTTGCTCAGGCCTAGACAGATATGAGAAATAGAGAATAAAGATGGTAGTGAGACTCCAGCGTGTTTCAGCATGCAGCTCACTACCTGTGGCTAATCAATTTACCACGGTGTTAGCCACACAGCACAGCATAGTTTCGTACCGTGTACATTGGTAGTGTAGAGGATCAAGTTTCTCGAAATTTGAATTTCGGTGTGCGGCAAGTGAAATCTAAGTTCAACAATGCTGTGATGTGAAATTTGTACAAGTAAACACCGTGTTCAACATTAGATATAAGAAAATATGAGCGAAGAGCAAACATTTTTGAAAGACTGAAATACTTTTGGACACCTGTTTCTTGTTGGCTGTCCAGTGAGTATGTGATGTATCAATGTATTAATAATTGACTGCCTTACAATTAATCGACGCATAAGTATACAGAGGGGTAATGAGAAATTAGTGAGCTATTAAATTATATTAGGCAGTTTTCAACTAAAGAATCTTCCGCTTAGATTTTCCAGCCAGGAATGCATCTAACAATCGTTCTTTCATTTAATTACAGACAATGCAGTATGGCTTTAATGTGGAGGTGGAAACATTTAATACTACACTCTATCAACATTTCACACAGAGGTTAAGTCAAAAACAAAGTTAGAGTTTGAATCCTACTTGATTTTCTAGCTTAAACTGTTTTTTTTAATGACGAAGTATCAGTTGCCGTGTACAACATTCGTATTCGCAATCCCCCACAAACTAAGTAAACAACAACTATAAATCCAGAACCTATAACTGGTGACTCAAACGAAATCTCCCACATTTACGAACAGCCTTCACTGACGCTGCACTCAAACTGTTTTACTGGTTTCTCGTACTCGCCGCACCTATCCGATGGAGACAGAGAAGCATGTTCAGCAGGCCTTGAAACTTTGATGCGTTGACAATCAAGTGGCCAACTTCAAAGGTTATTGCTTCATCCAACCAGTTTCCATAACCAATCCACATGCTAGTTTGAAGACAAATGATCAAATCCAAGAAAGTAGTTGGCTTTCAGACTGCTCTTATCCTCTGCAATCACACTCTACTACTTTTCTCTCATACCCAAGTTAAGGTGACCCGCTTTATATCTTCCTTATATACTGATGAACTCTAACCACATGCACACAACTTGTTCGTATTAGCCGTTTCTAATTAGCGCGAACCGCAGAAAAAATTTCACGAGGATGTTCGTATGATGTGGCCTTGTGCAATTACGGTGTTAAGAAAGCACTGTTGCGATACGTAACAATGATCCGACATGATTGCAAGTAGAATTATGATCATAAAGATAATGCGTATTCTCGGCGACCATGGACACAATTTTAGCGCATCATCAGAGTTGATGATTGAAACATATCAATTCAATTGGAACTTGTTTTAATGCTTGCTGCTAGGACGTTCACTTAGTGATACGTGGGATGATTTCATTGAGGAAACCCGACATTACAATCAGACGCTCACTTTCAACATTTCGTCGTCAATCAATTTAGCTAAGAATGTCGTTCTATCATCGTCATCAGGTGTGTGACAAGGGACCTTCAATTTCGGCCTCTTTTGCAATCCGCTCTCAGATTATTTTGTCCTGCTACACGTCAGGACTCCGTGTCTACTTCGGGGATTTATGCCAGACCTTGTAAATCTACCAACCAAATTTATAACTCACTTTACTTCAATTCTTCGCGGGCATCCACTGCGATATTGAATATGCTGGCTGCAAATTCTGGTAGTTTCGTGACAAAAATGTGTACTGTTTGTCGATGGTATGGTATGAAAGCACAAGCCTGATCCAGGCAAAGTGCCGCACAGTCAGAGACTGCACGTGGGCTAAGATACTGTCAGATAGATATGAGAAAAGAAATGGAGATGGCAGTGAGACTCCAGCGTGTTTCAGCATGCAGCTCACTACCGTTGGCATTATGTTAGCTGCTGTAGAACAGCATTATTGCAGCCTCTTCACCATTTGATTATTTAGTACTGACAGGAAGAGTGTGGCCCACAAGAGATGCGAGACACGAAGATTATCCCGCTATTTAAGAATCAGGATGATAGAAACGACTGCAACAATTACAGAGGAATCTCCCTTGTGAATGGTGTAAGCCAATTATTTGCAAAAGTCGGATCTGTATATATGTATGAAAGCACAAGCCTGTTCCAGGCAAAGTGTCGCACAGTCAGAGACTGCACGTGGGCTAAGATACTGTCAGGTTGCCCAGGCCTAGACAGATATGAAGGGGTAAATAGAAATAGAAATGGTAGTGAGACTCCAGCGTGTACTCGCATGCAGCTCACTACCGTTGGCCAATCAATTTAGCACGATGTTAGCCGCACAGCACAGAAATGCTGCACGATTGCACATCCGTGCACCTGCACATCCGTGCACCGGATCTGTATGACTGTTTGTTGATATATTTATCAGATTTTGATTTCCTCCCACGCTCCAAAAACGGGTCCAAGAATTTTTCGCAAATGATGCCCAGGTGATGAAATTAGTCGGTTTAAACAATCGCGTTGTCGCGCGTTTTAAATTCTACACGCACTGTAACTGTCCAATTGATACGATGTGATGTTGGGTGTCAAATTGTTTGTTTGTTCGTTTTTAGTCCACCCTTCATTCTCTTTTCGCAGACTTTACTCCATTAAACCAAATCCTCGGGTTCTTCAATTTCTCAATGACTTTCAAGATGCATTACCCGAAGCGGACCTTCGCGATTTGGCCAACAACGTTCGTCATGCCTGAGATGTACATGTACAGAAAAATGTTTTCTCTCTCTCTCTGTTTCTTTCAACTGTTTACTCGTCATTTTACCCACAAACATATCCATCTCTTCTTTTATTTGAGACTGAACCTGCGTAACATTGTGATATGTAAGAAAACTATATTTTTTTCATTCTACTTATATATTATTACTTTTTCTCACTCGTACAAGAACGAAATCAACCTTTGACAAAATGAATCCAGAGTTGCTATTTGTTCCGTTCTGTTTTCTCGTGGGGGGGTATTTGAGTCCGTTATCATTGTGGGAGCCATATTTTGGGGAGAAATTGTTACACCGGAATCAACGGTTGAATGATCGATTGGTTGGGTTGTAAATTTTGATCGAATTCACAACACGGACGTCAATCACTCCTTGCCGCAGCGCGTTTTCGGTGTGGATTACTTTTTAGTTCGAGGGTAGCCTTCTGCATGGCTGCAGAACAGTTGAAGTTATTTTTCGGAAGTTTGTTTCGATACTTCAGCTTCCCAATTTGCGTTGACGAATTCGCATTCATCTCGGTTTCTAAGGCTGACTTGATCAG
Organism: Atriophallophorus winterbourni; assembly: GCA_013407085.1. NCBI lineage: Eukaryota > Metazoa > Platyhelminthes > Trematoda > Plagiorchiida > Microphallidae > Atriophallophorus > Atriophallophorus winterbourni. Next base: position 85,518 of record JACCGJ010003248.1, read on the forward strand.
ATAATTTGCATTGAAATTAGAAACCGTTAGGGTTACATGAGACTCGTTGAATCTCTGTCGATTTCGGAAACGACCAATCAGCAGAATTAATGAGGAAGTGGCGCACATAGTCTTTGCTGTTTAAAACTTGGAAATATGTTGTGCTCGGAAGTTGGTCTAATTATTTCCCTTCCCTTTCGATGCAATGAGGCCCATAGGGCCTGTGAAAATCTCCGGTTTCATTACTTTAATTTTGCATCCCTGACTTCACGGGTGAATTACCTGGCTTTATTGATGTCTGAAATTAAGTCCGATCGGAGGTGAGATGGTTGGGCATCGTTATCTGGTTGTGTTCTCACCTTCGAACGCCGTAGTCGATAAGCATTTCCATCATCCTTCACAGTTGACAGCAAGGACTTTGCTTTGACCGCCTTGTAGCCGACTCTGAGTACGACTGGGTCGAGGGCACGTTTCATGAGAGCTGAGGTTGTCATTCGGTAGACGTGTCCAAGCCAATGTAGTCTTCGCCGTTGAATGCGAACGGAACGCGGGGGTATTTCGTCGCATCGCGTCCGAACGGCAGCATTAGATACCCGCTTAGTATTTCGGACGCTCAAGATTATCCTAAGGTATCATTGGTCGAACACTTTCGAGTCATCGTACATCCGGTGACCTCAGCGATCACGTCCCATATCCATAAAGTAATACAGTGCCAAAGGACGCCTTTCAACCGCAAAAATGCATTTTGTGCACCATCAACTCTTAGCTTTACTTCATCTTTCGCCTAACAATTGGGTAACATAGTGGAACCGAGTTACTTGAAAACTCAAACATATTCAATAGCACAGCCTTGGATGAAGCGATACAAGTGCTAGTCTGTCGCAATCATGTTCTTAGCATTTCAGAAACTCATTCACACGTGGTGGGAAATTTGGTTCACGAATTCTTTCAAATTGACTATTAGGACGAGACATCCACAAGGCATCGGTAACAGGGCCAATAATGCAATCATGATTAGCCAGATATTTTGATATTTTTGTTTGCTTGTTTCGAATTTCACACCTTGTTTACTATTACTCCACTGTTTCCAGGCATACGGATCCTGATCCAACTGTCCCCCTACCTGATGAGTACGAAACCAACCATGAGGTGTGCGTGACGGAACCACATGCAAATATAGATTTTTATTTCTAAACTAGAGGCTCAACCTCACCTTCATATGGCTAAAATTAATGGCGTTTCCAGTCTTAACCAACAGTGGCTTTAAAATTTAAATTTTTGACTGTTTCATCACTACTTCAATGCAATGTAGATCCTTACGGTAGTGTATCTACCCACCGAGTGTAAACAGGACGTATGTTGTGTGTGACATTATTGCCACGAGTAGTGCACTATTTGTAGAATTTACCGCGAATTATGAGAAAAGCCGTTATCTCTTGTCTGAAGAACGCCTGTATCTCTAGTTGTCCCAGCTCGCAATTTAAATTCAAATATTCACTGTAACTTAGGACCGTTTTTACTATATATATCTCATGGGAATTCTCCTAAATGTTATATTGTACAAGTTAATATAATAAACATCTCAGATGGAATACATAGTTGAACACAACTACTTTGTCGAACGGGGACTGTTCACAGAAAATCGAGGAAAAATATCCCCGGTGAGTGTTCTTCTGTTGGCGTTTTTTGAAAGTCTTACATGGAACTGTTTAATAACGATAAATACATTGCCGTTTTTATCGCGGTAAAAGAGGCAATAAGGTTTGGTATATATTTTGGACTGATCGTGTAGTCTGGTCACCACTCAGAATTCTCAGTTTGCCCGTTTTAGGTTCGATAAATCGGAAACCACTGACGGTAATATCTGTCAAATAAAAGCTGCACTTTCGCAGATCATTCAACACGAAGGTTCAGCTGTTGCAAATGTGCCGGAGAGTCTTGAAGAGCGTTCTTTTAATCAAGACGCCACCTTTCCAAATGCAACTGTTAAAGGCCTGTCTGTCGAAAACATCCCTGGTCCGCAAATGTTACGGAGACAAAGCCATCTGCTCACCAGAAGGTTCAGCGAAAACCCTCAGGTTCAAACCAAAAGTAACGGTGCAAAATACTCCCAAATTGGACACAATAGTTATTCGATCTAAGGCAGTTGAAACATACAGCGAGCGCGATAGGCGCACAGTGTACATTCGCTCCATGGACTAAGCGTGATTTGCACCAACGTAAAGGAAACGAGTGCCACCTTACTAGTAGGCAGGCTAAAACACGATAAAGAAGAATGGAGAATTTTGTGTAGCAATGTGGACTTGGAGCCAGTTGAACCACTATCATTGATACGACTGAATCGTAAACCCACTTCATCAAATCTGGACCAGTCAAGACTGCTTAAAATCACGGTCAACTCTGAAATGGATCTAGAAAACATCTTACTATCCGCTTTTCTTCTTAGTAGGGAGCGTTCAGAGACCACTGCAAAGATCTTTGCCGATGTGCCCTGGTGGGAAAGGGTCCGAAACTCACCAGCAACAAGACCAAACGAAGCAGAGGGACGATCGATGTTTAATCCTTTTGGGAGTCCCAGAAGCTGATAAAGCAGTGCAGCGCAAACACGATCGGCTACTATGGAGATTCCTCAGTGATATAATTGTCTTGCAGGATGTAGCTGTGACGGACACGCTCCGTATCCCAAAATCTACGAATTATAAGGGCATCAGTCCTGATCCTCTAAAATAACGTTCTTGCGTAAAGATATGTTAACACGATCAAAACTCGTTGGGATAATGGCTGCAGACTAATTCCACGAGAAATTAGACTAAGCACATCGCAACTTCATATTGAACAGATAAACGTACCACAAAGTCAAATAGAAACACAACCAATCAATCAGTAGTTGACGTGTCAAAAACAAATGCAGCCGACATTATAGATCACTGTATTTCAACCGTAAAACCTCAAAACGATCAGGCATCCTTGCAAGTCAAAAACCTTCAGAGGCCGAGTTAGGAGGAGTCGGCCTAACAGATATTCTGCACTCCGCTAGTCCCCTTTCCCAAACCCCATCCTTGTTGAGAAACACTACTATAAAATGCATCTACACAAGCGCATAATGTCTCGGGGAAACTATCGATGAACTGCGTGCAGTTGTTTCTGAAATGTTCACCAAACATCAACGTGGCTGCAGACTCAGCAAACAAATAGTGAACTAGAATTACCGAGAATGTCACTTGTTCGCTATGACCGGGAAAAGAGAGGAGGAGGATTAGCTTTGCATTATAGCCAAAATCTTCTGTGGTGTGAGATTACGGATCCAGACATTGTGTTACGGGATAAACTCTGGTGCTCAGTTAGCTAACAACGAAGACTGTTTTGGGAGTAGTATATCGCCCACCGTCTGCACAGGAAACTTACAATCTGGCCATACTCGACAAAATTCGCATGGTTACTTCCAGATTAACTTGTGGATTTTTAATTATGGGTGACTTCAATTTGCCGAATCTGCAGAGCAGTAGCATTCACCCAGAACACTACCTCGAACGTGCATTCAGTGAGTTGTTGGTCGATATTTCTCTTTATAACCCCATTGCTTGCAATACCCGATACCGCGGAACCGATGTACCTTCCCTCTTGGATCTCGCTCTCACAAGCAACGTTGCTCACAAAAGTCCACTGGGACTAAGTGATCACGTCGTCATCCAGTTTGGCTATCTGTTTGAAGCCGTAAGAACAAGTGATGCCGATAAAACAGTTAGTCGAATCAACATTATGGCTTTGAGTGATGTTCTTAAAAACACGATTAACTGCCAACCGGAAACCAGCAACCTACATGAGTTTTGGGTATGTCTAATATCTACTCACAAGTATTCAATCGAAGTGAGCTCCGAATTTACCTTTAGGAACTCAAGGAAAAACCTCGAATTAATATTTAGAAGCCGAAATCGTATGTAGTTAAATGTTCGAAACATTGCTTGGCGACACCATCGGCAAAACACATCATCAGAGACCTAGGAAACATTGCATTTACGGCGGAACAAAGTAAACAAATTGTCATCCAAGACATTTTGTACTTCCAAGAAGTGTTATCACGCATGATGGAGCTCAACCCCAAAATACTTTTTCGTATGGTTAACTATCAAGCTAAGGTGAAACCTGGAGTTGTGTCCGTGAACACGTCAGCTGAACCAACAACAACTGCCACAGAAACTGCTGAAGCTTTAGCCACGTTTTATTCATCTATATTCAACCTGAACACGTAATAAACATCCCAAATCAACCACAGATGCCATGAGTGAAGTAAATGTCACGTCAAAATGGGTCCTTCAAGCATTATTGTTTCTCAAAACCGGAGAGTGCCCTGGGGTCGACGGAATAATTCCGCTAATATTAAAGCAACGTGCACATTTGCAAGACAAAACACTCAAATACCTGTTCAAACAAACACTGGCAAATGGAGTGATTCCAACAGATTCGAAACGCGGAATGATTTCTCCTTTTCATAAAGGTGGAAATCGCTCCGATGTTTCTAATTACGTCACTTCAAACTAACACTGCCTTTAAAAAAGCAACACGTGTCCTAAATCTACTCAAACGGATATTCGGGAAATTTTCGCCCAAGATATTCCCAAGGATCACGAATACATATTTGAGACCAGTCATGGACTACGATGTGCAGTCATGGTCTCCGTGGCTCACAAAGAATGTTGAACTTATGCAGCGAGTCTATCTGCTCAACAAAACTAGTTCTCCGCATCCGAAACAAGCCTTATTAAGAAAGGATAGCTCAACTGAATCTGTTCGAATTTCCCTATTGACAGATCAGAGGAGACCTTATCTTACTTTACAAAAAATTCCATACCCAGAACAATCCCTTACGGGATTTATTCACGCGAAGGGATACGAGAAATTATCGGACCCATGATTATGTGCTGGTCGTACCCCATTCCCGCCTGAACTGTAGAAGGTATATTTAATCTGTCCGTGTCTATTTTACTTGGAACATTTTACCTTCTACGGTGCTCAATCCACTAGCTTGCGTGACGAATTAGACGAATTTTTATTGCATTATTCGTTTCCCGAACACTTGTATCCAGCTTAATCTAATTCCTCATCTTGTTTACACACTTACGTTTCATTCTTTACCATCCTGTGGTTGTTGTTAAGCTTGTTGCTATTTAAACCATTAAAAACCTTTAATTATCATGCATAGGAATTGAAAGAAAGTTGTTTGCTATCGGTTAGAGCCTTTTGGTGTATTGTAACATTACTGACAAAGTATTCTTTTTAGATGTCCCTATTTGTACCATAGTATTAATAAATTATTTGAAAACAACATAGAGGGGAGTTTCGTATAATAAAAGTTTCTTTCAGATGGCAGGTTTAAACAGATTCCTCCATTATTTTCTGGTGGACATTATAAAAATCAGTCCTGTGGTAGAAACCGTTTTCTAAGAGCTAATTTAATATACCATAATGAATTTCAGTCCAAACAAAAGTTTTGTTAACCTATTTTTTATCATCACTATAGTATCGATTAATTGATCTAATTAATCTAATTAGCGTAGATCAGCATTTGCAATCACGTTCAATTTTTTCAACCCGTCAGTTGATTGCCCGAATAGTTTCCCAAGATTCCTGTCTTTCGTCCCAATATGAAGCAAATTAAGATTGCCTTTACATTTAATACTAGTTACACTTCTGTAACCACAAGCAATTGCGTATTATTGCGCAGCCATTGACTCGCTCACTGCTGTTGGCCTGACCAATCAGAAATGATTTCACATGCGCACACCCATACTCCATATGCAAACGAAGTCGGTCGATAATCGTGTGCCAATCACTGTGCCCCGATTTAAACGAACGCACTTGAAATAGCTGGTTGGTTGACCCCGGGTCTGATTGCCCATCGGTTGGTTCAAACGCTTAATCACAACGTGGGTGTCGACTGGATAAGTAATTTGGGACTGTGTTGGGATATATTGCTTACAGAATTTCATCTCTGCCCTCGAGTAAGTTACTAGCGTGCTGAAACCTGTTTAATACTCTGGCGTTAGTTTATCGTGGACGCTGATTATTGCCCTGGAACTGACGAAATGTAAGCAGGCTGGGTTGGGATAGAATCAGCTTGTTCTTTCCAAGGCCTTGAAACAGGATACAGTATACATATACCGTTGATAATATACTTAATAATAATTTCTGGTTTGCAATCAAATTATCGTATATTTTCCGTTTCCAACTGATACATAATGGCCATGTTTTGTAAAACGAAAATCATTCTCAAAGTGATCCTAGTTCAAGTGGAGTAATGCTTCTAGGTGATACATTTCTCGTTGTCGCTCATCTCCACGACACTTATACTTCAGCGTTGACCGTCGTCTATCGGTTAAACAAAACTCATCCGGCATAAGTCGGTGTTAGAATTTCATTGAATAAGTTGTGAGTATACAACCGTGTATTCGGGTACTCGCAGAACCTGCACACGCTCAAGGTCAAGTCAGCTTAACCATGCGAATGGGTCAGTCGCCAAGGTTCGTGTCAATTCAGACGGTAACTCCACGGTTTAATTTCGGTTGAAGCAAAAAATTCACTTCACCCGGTATTTTGTAATTAGCCTCACACAGTGGGATTGACAGTAAATGGAGCCATATGGTTAAATGTTCCAGGTTTTCCTGATAAACATTGTCTAATTGTATAGTTTATTTCCAACGGAGTAGGTTAAGTTAAAAAATTACATGACTAACTGGTACCCGGAAATGGTGATTATTTTTAGATACTTTGAGAACAAACTGAGCCAAAATAGTAATTTGAATTAGGGGTAAAATGTGCTATCAAATGCATTGGTATGCATAGCAAATCAACCATTTGACCCGTCTTACCTATATATTTAGTTGTTGCATAACTTCCCGCACCTAGCCTTGTCTTTCCAGGTATATCTTCGAATTGCCTCTTTGTCTTGATGCATTTAGGCTCTGTGAAAATTCTTCTTTACTGTCTGGTTTTTTCCAAACATTTCCCAGTGGATTAGACCTTCCCAATCCCACCATGCTCAAATCATGTTCTTCATCCGGTGCAGGTCGCGCTTGATTTTGACACTCATATTCTTGATATCGTTTCTTTCACTTTTTAACAAGCACACACGTTCGCATTAACGAAGCGCATGATAAAGTGGACCACATTTTAATCCATCAAGTTACTTAGTGCCATCTCCATTTACGTGAGCGACAGAATTAGCCTATATGATTTTGCTCTTACAGGATATACATCCCACCAATGCCACTGCTGTTACTGTTGCAAAGATTGTACACATATTGATGTAAGAAAAAAGACATGTAGCCACGGTTAGGCAAATTTGTCAGCTTTCTAATCCCCCGTATCGTTGGTTTATCAAAATATTTCAAAGAACTATTGATTTCACACAGCCTACACTTGCTTAAAGTCATCGCATGAAGGCTTCGTTACAGTAAGCATGCTCTCAAAACTAATGTGATACTTATTTTTGAATGTAATTAGTCATTCGGTCTGGTATGTACTCCTATTCGTCAGAGAAATAACATTGCCTCAAAGATTTATACACCATCGAAATTTAGTTTGTAGCATGCATGCTTTACTAATGAACTGGGTTGAATATTAATGAATTCAATGTTTTAGCATGTACATGGTGATTTTTTTGATCGACGAAAAAAACAAGTGTCAAGAGTGTGAACAACCTAAATGCTAGTCATGTACATTGATTCGATCGGCTGGCTTCAATCCACTGATTGGAGCGTTCATCCAAAGGTCTGATTCCAAGTATAATTTTGATGGATTCCAGTTCAAGAAACGATGCCGGACGCTCTTCTAAGCTTTCGAAACGGTCACTTTAATAGACAGGCAAATGGGACGTTAGTCGGACACGTAATTGTCGATTATGCTGGACTATTTCAAATTATTCTAGACGCGTTTTCTCTTATCTTCTTCGTTTGCACCAATTCAAAAGGGAACCACTTTCTCGTTTCTACTTTAGGAATCCAATTTTTCAGTTTAAATTTCTCGTACGTCGCAAGATCTCTTACCTTTTTATAAGACACGCACCATGCTGTTATCGTTACAGCTATTCGCTTTGTCAACAAACTTTAGTCATTTTAGCTAAATTTAACACCGTGGCACACCGGAAATAAGACCTTGTATTTTGAGTTATTCTTGATTGGCTGAATTCTTCATCAGTGATCGATATTAAACACGAAGCAGCGATCGAATACATTAATCAGAACACCATCCATTCGAAGTGGTCATTGAACACAATGTGGTGCAAAGTACATAATGTCCGAGACCTTTTCAGGTTTACAAATATTGATTTTAAACTTATCTCAACAGAATCACTCTGCTCATGAACTGATGAGGTCAATTTCACGGATTCTCTCATGATTACCGAGCGCATTCGGTAATGCGATCATCAAACCACTGACCTGAGAATAGTTGTAGAACTGTTTAAGTTACCATGACGTGATACGCAGCCAAGCTTGATAACGCAATTCAAAAGAGAGGTAGGTAAAAACCACAGCGTAGGCAAAATTTCGGCGATCGCTCGAATCATCTTAACAGGCGTTTGAAATTGTTGAAATTGACTCATATCCTTTGAGGTTGTTCGAACCAGAAAACATTTGTGTTGCGCCAATCATGTACTCTTAATTCTCATTGATATTGATAACGTGAGAAGCAAATTTGCGCTGTAGAATTAAACGATATTGATGCTAGAAACTGTCAGCGATGTATAGGATCTCCGTTGATGTATAACGGATAAGATCATCTTGCAAGATGCTGCGCAAATTATGATAAACAGACAGAAAGTTTCACTTCATTTTCAGGCCTTAGATAACTTGAATGTACCTAACACTATAATTGTAGGAATCTTTAAAACATGTTTGTCCTATTGAATAGCGATTCAGATTCATACTGTATCATTCTTAAAAAGTAAAAAACGATGTTTCGGAAGATATGATCTAAGGAAAGCGGATGATCCTTTGGACAGTGCACCTATGGTTTATAACCGTTTATAAGCGAGAACGAAGCAAAAGTCACATTGAACTTTAGAAAATAGGTGAACAGTAAATTGTTTACTTCAAGTTGAGCACTGGTGCCCCAGTTTTAGAAAACTGATCAGACGCACTGCACTAACCATTTAGATACTGCACTTCACTTTGTAAATGATTGTGGATAATTTATAATCTCGAATTCTGAGCGAATTCGAACACACGATGCTCACACTAACACAAAAAATTGGTTGAGTATGTACTTAGAATCGATCTTAAACAGCTAAAAAGCAATAATCAATGCTTAGTCGTAGATAACACTCAAACAAGCATTTCAAAACGCTGCAAGTAAATCCCAGTCAATTCTAACACAACAAAACCACCGCCATCCTTAAGTAATTTAAAAAACCCAGGCGATGTAGACATGTTTATATTTCAACTTAATATTAAAAGTGACTTGAAATAACCGGGTCATTTTGTTTTATTGTTTTATCGCTCCCAGTTTTATGTCTATTTGGTTCATTCGTACGTATAATCAGCAAATAGTCAACGAGCAATTAAGCCTGTCTGTGAAATGTTTTTCATAGCTTTTAAGCCAAACATTTTCGTGCATAGTGTAACGATTCGCTGATGAAGTGTGAAATTTAAAGGCACTACTGGATAAGGCTGGCACGTATACTACTTATTAATAAAATCTAACTTAAACAACAATCTACCATCCTGCTATTATTGGAATGTTGCAAAAATATTCCAAACAGTTAACGGTGCTGCACTGCACCGATTGTAGGACTTAGATTAGTTCATACATGAAAGCTAAATTTCAATTTACAATAGAGGATTTATCCTCGAATTCGCAAATAAATGGGTTTCGCACAAAATCAGAACGGCGTTCGAATGTCAGGTCACGGATACGTATACCTGATGAGCGGCAACAACCGCGAAACCGGTCGTGTGCCTCCGTCCAGCTTTTCGAACTGACTTTAAAACATCAATCAACCATTCAAATGTGTTTGTGCACATGTGATTGAACATGCTATTGATTTTTCGCAGGCTGATCTGTAGTGCTCTGAACCCGGGTGGAGGCTCACCCTTATAATCCGGTGTTCTGAAGACCACGACGGACCCTAATTAGGTTCACTCGGACGCGTAGTTTTTTAAGGGGAGGACCATGAGGCCTCTCCAATGTCAAAAAGAGATATAGATCAAACTATAAATAACAGCCTTCATTTCAATTCAATTCAATTTTAATGGTCTAAAAAGCATACAGCTTTACAAAAACCACAGAATAATATGGTAACAACGAATAATATTACAAGCAAAAATGGGATTAGGTTGCTTACTGAGCAGTTCAAGAATCAATTGTAGAGGGTGATTTTCGGCATTCAAAATATTGTAAACCAAAATCAAATCCCCTCAGAGACGACGAAATGGCTAATCAAATAAATTTAGCGTTTTGATTCGCTCATTGTAGGGTTTCCGGCTGAGTCCGGTGACAAGTTTGGTAGCTCGATGATATATTCGTTGCAAAGTCGCAACATCTTTTTTAAGCCATGGCGACCATGCTTGAACTGCATATTCCATCGTGGGTCTGATGTAAGTATTTATAATACACAGAATTGTCTGTTTTGAGAACCTACCGAAAATTCGCTTTAGGAGTGACAATTTCTGTGATGTTTTGCGATAGACGTAGTTGAAGTGGCTCGACATCCCTAGGGTGTTGCTTAATAATACACCCAAGTCCTTTTGTTCCATTGTCCACGAGAGGCTGTGTTCCAAGAAAATACTGGAACTCCACATATTTGCCAATGTTTAACATGTGAAACTTTCGGAAATTGAAAAATATGCGATTTTTTAGGGCTAAACCTGGAGGTTGTGCAAATCCTTCTGGAGAAGTTCGCAGTCTTCCGACTTACTTATCTTCGACCACACTTTTATAACGTCCGCGAACAGTACGATCTTGCATTTGATGAGAGCCGGTATGTCATTAGCATAAAGCGCGAAGAGGATTGGTCCGAGGACGGATCCCTAAAGCACTCCACTTGTCACGGCTACCGACTTCGACAGAGCACCGTCCACAGAAACTTGAGCAAGCCGATCAGTCAGGTAATTTTCTAACCTGGCTAACAGTCTACCAGTGATACCACAACGTTCCAGCTTCTGTAAGAGAATACTGTGGTTTACACGATCAGATACTTTCGACATATCGAGGTAATATACATGGATGGAATCCCCAACATCTACTGCTCGAGTCCGGTCGTCAAGGGTAAGGAGAAGGTTAGTAAGGCAGGAGTATCCCCTTCTAAAACCGTGTTGCGCTCCCGAAAATAGCTTATTTTCCTCAAGGTATTTGCTCAGTTTGTTTGCCACGAGTACCTTGGATACGGCGGACAACAAGGTAACAGGTCTGTAATTTGCGGGCTCCGAACGGGGAGTTTATACCAGATTTCCATTCAGTCGGTATGAAACTTTGCGACAGCGACAAACTTTTTTTCTCTGTAATTCCACTAAGTATGTTGCATCTTAATAAATCAATTTTCTCACATCGCATTGTGTTTTATCACAGTCGGGGAAGTTTAGGATTTTCGTAACCAAATCAATTGGCATAGTTCGTTTTATCTTACCGATTCGACAACATTGTCGTTAACCTCGGTGGGTTAGAGCGTCCGTTTGCTCTGCATCGGTTAAAATATCGTTTTGTCAATGTCATCTCTACTGTAACGATTCACGTGTAGCAAAAAGATGAATCACGCTTGAAAATTCGAAAATTTGGGTGATGACAAAATAGTTAGCTCTATGTACAAATACAGCATCACAACGTAATTCTGGATAAAGTGTCTAATTACCCTTATTAATTAACAAGTGGACGATTAACATGGGTACTTATTTACGGTTAAACCGTATCGTCTTAAATCAAGCGCTGCAAAGTTCGACATGCGTGATTTTTTATTGCGCATGTGACAGGCTAGAATATGGTTTTTAAACCTGATATACCTGAGCAACGATTCGATGAAGTCTGTTCGCGTATGTCTTAGTCAGTCGTTAGATTTAGAAGTAGAATTTGGTAACGGTTTTTGTAGCAACCAAATTTATTTGACCACACAAAATTGAGGAGAATCGACGAATACAGTTAGGACAGTAATATGTGGTTCACATCTCCCACACTTACACACCACAACCTGTTTCTGGCTGTTTGGCGTCATCAGGCTCACGGAATCTAAACTTCCTATCTTCACATGATGACGGCAAACAGCCAGAAGCCGGTTGTGGTGTGTGAGTGCTGGGGGACGTAAGCAACACATTATTTTGGTCACATTATTCTGACCACAAATCACTATGTGATTCTGTGTTTGAGCACCGTGGTCCATTGTAGGAACCCTATGTAACAGTGGCATTCAAGTATAACTTTGTTTACCACTTAACCACTGTTTGAAGGCTCACTGAAACTAATCTTACTGTCTCCACCTAAAAAGGCAAACAGCCAAAAACCGGTAGTGGATTGTAATTTCGGAGGATTCAAGGATTCAAGGATTTATGGTTAAAAAAGTTAATACTTTACAACACCACAGGATTACGGTATGAATGGAAACATGAAAAATTCAATAGTATAAAAGCAATAGTGAATATCAATTGTAAGGCTCACGAATGTTATTCTTTTGCATATGTAAGTCCAATTTCGCTTTAAACGCCACCAGGCAAGGAGAGTCCACCACATGTTGGGGAAGGGAATTCCAAAGAAATATAACACGTACGGCGAAAAAATGGCGACGACAATCAATACGGAACTTGGAAAGTAAAGAGATAAGGTATGTCCGCGTGTCACTTTCCCATCACACACATCGAGCAAGTTTTTTAGTGGATATCCTTCAGTGGACACAATTCTATAAGTCAGAATAATATTGCGTCCTTTGGGTAAAGTCGCATAGACCCAGACGTCGCAATCTTTCGGTGTACGGAACATTGCGAATACCCATCACTAACTTTGTTGCTCTATGATAGATTTTATCGAAGAGAGCAATGTCTTTTCGCAGCCAAGGAGCCCAGACCTCTACCGCATACTCCATCGCAGGGCGAAGGTAGACATTCATTATCCTTGGTAACGTTACCAGAGAGAATCTTCCAAATATTCTTTGAAAGATACCGAACAATCTGTTCGCCCGTCGATATATATTCTGGCAGTGCGATGTGCTCTTCAGGTTCCCGCTAATCCACACTCCAAGATCTTTTTCTAACGAGCTCCATGCTAGGTTTTCAGTTCCTAATCGATATGTCCAAGGAACATTCTTGCCAAGATGGAGCATCTTACATTTCTGTATGTTTAATGACATGTCATTCATGACCGCCCAATTCGGCACGCTGTCCAAATCCATTTGAAGTTTCTCACAATCCTCTGCAGCACTTATTGGCGTCCAAATTTTCATATCATCCGCGAAGATTACCATTTTGGACGATATGAGGGGGGGTAAATCATTTCTGTACAGCAGAAAGAGAAGCGGGCCTAGCACAGATCCTTGTGGGACTCCACTGGTGGTTTTGAGCGTTTGGGATAGCGCTCCGTTAACTTTAACTTGGGCGTCGCGATCTGAGAGATAGTCGCACAACCATGAGTGGAGTGGATCACATATTCCTAAACGCATCAGTTTTTGAAAAAGCAAATTATGATTAACTCTGTCAAAAGCTTTCGAAATGTCTAGGTAATAGACGTAGATGCAAGAACTTCTATCCAACTCCTTTGTCCAGTCGTCTAACGCTATGAGAAGATTCGTTAGACAAGAGCGATGAGATAGGAATCCATGCTGCGTTGTCGAAAACAAATTCTGCGATTCAATGTGTGCAACCATTCTTTTCGAGACTATACGTTCCATGAGCTTAGCAATAACAGGTAAAAGTTTTACGGGATGTGAGCAACACATTACTTTAGTCATCCATGAGTTGCTTGAGTGCTTGACCAAGAATTACTTTTGTAATTCTGTGTTTGAACATCGTGGTTCTTTGTACGCACCTTATCAAGCAGTATTGTTCAGATCTAACTTTGTTTATCACTTACCAGATTTTTCGCATTTTCAAATCTTAACCAGCCGTTCGAATGATGTGATTCATCAAAGCCTTCGAAAAATAATTAATTGGAACATGAAAGCGGATTTAATAAAACAAAGTGTGCGCAAACTGCCTGTCGACAATACATTTACTTAAATTATTTTTATTATGTGCCAGTAATTGGTTTTCGGTCACACAGAGAGCTCAAGTAGATTTACATAAATATTTGTGAATAGCTAACCACATAGCTGCCACAAATAACGATCAATAAGTCTGTTGATGTTTACTTGTCAGTCCTAATTCTAGGTTTCAGGTGAAACTGAAAATTTATTGTGTATGGCCTTGCTCGTGATGACGCAAACTGTTGTGGGTTCATGTCAAACGTTTCGTTCGAAGAAATACAAACGAGCATAGTAACTTTTGAATGAAATGTGCATATTTTGAAGTGCCTGCGGTTTCCAATTTGGCCATAATGACCGGTGAGAAGTTTTAGATTATTATGTATAGGCAAACAAGCTCCGGTTCTATCTAGGTTACAACAGTGTTTGAATTTAGACTCGTTTAATACATTTGCGTGAGATTTGTATGAAATGTACGGTTGCCCGGATTTACCGACGTCATCAATGACTCGTGTTAAGAAAAGTAATGCGGTTCTGAATTTTGGACGATGTCCACACTCCCACTATGAGGTATTAATGGATATTTTCTTTAATTATGAGCATTGGACTCCAGCGGAGCGTCACAAATGGAAAAATAAATCAGTTCATAATGAAATAAATATACGATGGTGTAAAGTCGTGACCTAACCGTGGTAATTTGTACGACTTACAAAGAAATAGGTTTGTGTACGATGCAGAGCGTGATTGTACATTTTCCAAAATATCTCTCAACTCATATTCCCCCATCTACTGAGTTGTAACACGGGTACCGACGGTGGTAGGAAAAGCATGATATATTAACTCTCTGCATTGTGTAAAGCGTTGTCTGCAAGCTGGGGCGGAGCAGATACAGCTCTTGGCAGATCACGTCTCCAGCGTGCAACTGACGCCGAAAGACCGAGTTCTGTCGATCGTTGCAAGTGCTGCGATTGTGATGTACATCCATAGTCGACATCGACAGAAGCAGGCCAACAACAACAGCACAGTGGGTGGAGTAATATCTTCATTTCTTATTATTTCTAAAAGAACCGGGGATAAATACCGCCCTAATGGTCCATGATGGCGTGCTAATGAAAGTACGTTAGGCTTGATGGTAAGTGTGGGTTTCAACTTCCGCGAAAATTCACTCCACACCAGAAGATCCAATGTAACGAAGCATATTGAACACCTTTTTTGCTTGGGGCGAAATTAATCACCAGAGACACGTTGAATGAACGCTCGCTTCATTTTATGTTGGATGGGTTCAATTTGGAAACTAGATTTACATTTGTCACCGCGGTTTACCTTTACATACTATAGGTTAGTCTCAGGTGGCTGTGCTTTCAGCATTATCTGGGAATTTCTGAAAAATAACATAAATTAAAATTCATTTGTTGTATTGCTTTTTACGCTGATGTTATATGCCAAAGTTTTAACTAAACAAGCGGAAATAAGTAACGATACACATGAATCAGTTGTTTGGTTAGGTATAAAAATATTGCGGTTTCAGAAGCATCGTTTGTTTCGAGAATACTTTCACAAATTCACTGAAAGCCCAGCACATGGGCTTTATAATCGAGCATATAACACAGCCCATCTAGTTTCATCCATCTCGTGATAGGAAGTATTGAATTTGATTTAATTTTTGACGAAAATATACTTCGATGCATTAAATGACCAGTACTTTATTTAATCGATAATTTGCACGCGAAATTTTCTTTCTGCTGTTAACGAAACTCGATTAAAATACATCCTAAGAGTTCGTGGGCAAAATATGTTCATGGATAGCACAGAATTGAAAACTACTTGTTCTGTGTGGCCAAATTTATAACAATCAGTTCTTAAAAACATTACAACTGACATTCTATCCGAAAGCTGGTTGATTCCTTGATACATTCCTCGAGGTAAGACGATTTCCTAGGTTGAAATGTTTACAGTTGCCAAAAGTGCAATACATCTCGGGAACGATCTCGGTACAGTAAGGCATTTGAATTTCATGTAACATCTGCAAATGAAATGGAAATAGTCAAAATGCACTTGTCGCTAATCAGGTAAACACAGATGTTGTTTGCAAACTTTGTCGCTGCTTCCCCCTGCTGCTTCACTTCCGAGATTGAACATCCAGTTGACGTTTTCAACTCACATACAACAGAGAGTGTATGATTGACCAGTATGTGCCATAAAACTCTACGAGAGATGAGATGCTGTGTAATTAAATGATTGCGCATGTGTTTTGCGACCTTCATGTTTCGTTCGTCCAAACAAGAAAATCTACAAAGATATAACAACAGACTCGTTGATTTTAAACGAGAATTGATAAATGTGAGGAATGGAGTTATTGTGAGTACATCGTGAACTCTTGTTAGTCAAGCTCATTCAACCTAGCTGAACGCTCCAGGACGCGCTAAAACCGCCTCAATTTCTACGAAACATAAAATTCATTTGATTATTGCCAATACATGGATGTTGGTGTTAATATCACCTTAACATGGACTGAAACCTCGATAACGTTTGCATATTGTTGATCAACTTTTAATAAAGATCATTGTCCATCTCTGATTTCAGTAGCAAATGGCGTATTCATGTTATATGGGGGGCACGGAACTTAACGCAGAACTTTGCGATCCAGAGTTTAGCAATCGACTCAGTCGTGTCCCTTCAATTGCTTCGTTGACATTGTCTGTGGCAACAGTGAAGGAAAATTGCAATTCAGATACAAAGCGGAACAAACGCGATCCAACCGGGTGTGAGAAAAGGAACACAATTTCCGGGAAACCAAAAACACAGGACCATCCGAAACGATCATTTTTTGTAAGTATCCTAAATTTGTAGAGCTGTAAATAACCCACCGTGACGAAAGCTATTAGACAATTTTTCTCCTGTTTTAAACGAATCTATGTATGCATGAAGTCTGCTACATTTCCAGAAGAATAACACAACGATAAGTTACTTAGCTTAGTGCTACGAGCAGAATACTTGTTCCGAATGTTTAAAAAAACGCATTCTAGGTTACGTACACGTATTTCAATAAAAATATCGTTATGAATTAACGTGTGAAAATCTAAAAGTTTGATAAAGTGAAATGGATTGACATGAAGGACGCGGCTGTCAATGCGGAAAGAATCAAAAATTCCCTGCTCTGAGAAATATTATATCGTACAGAGTCGAAGAAAACGAGAAACAGAGAAACATGCTCACAAACTATATACACAAAGACATGATCCTGAATCATAAAACTTGGTAGATGTGGATCAAGATGGACATGGAGTCAAATCTAACGAATCTGAACTCATTGTCAAGAACGGATGATAGTTTTCACGTACGCACATTTTCAACGATAATTCCATAACAGCACATACATAGTTCTTTCAGATATCCCCGATAGAAAATTGAATGTACGAATTACTGAAATTTCATGGGTACCATGTTATAATATCGTGAATCATTATCATTGTTTGTTATATATTAGAGAAGAAGAAAGCAAATGTGTCCAAAAAATTCGATTCGTTTCCTCAGTTCCCAATTTCACCCCACGATTTAGAACATGCATTTTCTCACCATTTCCCGTTCGCATTGCAAAAATAAATTGAAATAGATCCATCAATAAATCACCCAGTATGTGTTTGTTGTTGTTGTTGTTATTCTGCGCTTAAATCTCGTCAGAATTTTTTATTTGTCTGTGTGAAGCCCGATCCGTTTGATCAAGTGTTAAGCCCAAACGACTGTATTTTTAAACAATCCAGGATTTTCCGAAACGAGGGAAAAATTTCGACCTGGCCAACCGAAAGTTTACAGAAAGATCATTCGATATGCTTCCTATCTTTGATTTGTGTGAGATGAAGAATTTAAAAACACTCTACTGGTCAGCCTACTAGACAATCGACTGAATAATTTATTTGAGACAAAGGGATTGAGGGATGAATCCCCTGAAGTCAGTCAAGCACTGAAAAATTGGCAGGCGGGATCAAGATTTCCATTATGATGTCACTTGTTGTCATGGTAACCCTGGAGAAAGTAATGTGATTTGAAATATGAATGAATGAAACAGTTACATCAACCATTCCAAATGAATGCTGTCTGTGATACAGATTCATGGTTCACCATGCAAGAATGGTATTTAGATTCCAATTTTGTGTAGAATTTTGAAAACACGGTGATTCATAAGCCACATAAACAATCGTATGTAATGTTACGTTTAGCCGGATTAAAAACAAGATTAAATACAAGCGGTATCTAATAGTATTGCAACATATATGTGACGGTTGCTAGTGTGATAACACCAATTATCAATGGTGACTGGCTTTCCTGTGCATCAAATTGTCGGCCTGTTACGCTGCTCCCCTGCATCTAAAAAATTATAGAGCGCATCATGAGTGTATCATGGGTCGTCTTGAAACTAAAGGACTTTTATCAGCAGAGAATCATGGGTTTCGCTGAAACAGATCTTGTCTATCAAATTTACTCATCACTCTGGACGATTGGACAACGCCTCTTTACCTAGGATACTCCGTTCATGCCTGCTATTTTGATTGATCATAGGCATTTTATAAGGTAAACCAGAACCTGTTTCTGCAAAAGCAAGTGCAATATGGGATAACAGGAAATTTATTATGGTGTATAACGGATTATCTGACCGATTGGTATGTGCGAGTCCGCATTAACGGCGTTCTATAAAAAAACCATCAATGTCACCAGCGGCTTTCCTCAAGGTTCAGTTTTCGGGCCTATCCTTTTCTTGTTAAACATAAATGATATTGTGCAAGTAGTACGATGCAAGATGGCACATTTTGCTGATGATATAAAAATAAGGAAGCAAATCCTTTCCATTTAAGATTGTTTGATGCTGAAAGAGGTTTGTATGCCATGTGTCACTGATCTCAACTAAATCAATGCATTCCAACATACTGAAATTTAAAATGTTACAACTTGGCCGGCAATAGGAGCATACATATAATCTTGGTCATGAAGACTTGACTTGGACCAGCGTTTAGAAGGATCTCTGTACTTGGTTTACTGATAACCTTAAACCCAGTAGTCATTGTCAGGAAGTCTCCCTTAAAACGCTTCTTTTTTATTGTATATACCTCATAACTCCATCCTATGGTTATTGTTAAGCTAAATGCTTTTTAGACCATTACAACTTTGAATCACTTTGAATCCAACGATAGAATACATGATCACATTTTGGGCACCCTGGCTGCGTAAAGATATTGAATTACTGGATAAAATGTACCGCCGAGCGACGAAGCTAGTTGATGGGATACAGCACAACCCTTACCAAGAACGAATTGCCATGCTGGGATTAACCGATTTTACTCAAAGGAGAGTGAGGAGCGACAAAATACTGCCGATAGAAAATGACCCTCTCCGTGATTTGATAAAACTTAGTTCTCCTGAGAATACGCGGAGTCACTCAAGTTGTCTCGTTATACCGCACTCAAGAAGCGATTGTAGACCACATTTATTCTTGTTACATATTTGATTTCTGTGGAATTCACTATCGCAGGATATTGCGAACGCTCCTACGATCCGTGATTTCAAATCGAAACTGAATGCTTATATCAAAGATCACTCCACTATCGACCCAGTATATTGACCACATATAAACCCACGCAAACCTAACACATCAATGGAATTTTTATTGTATCCTCTGCATTCGTTTTAGCTGTCATCTAATAATACAGGTAAAGCGATTGCTTTCTTCACCATAAAATCGCGATTCTTAATTCTTGATTCAAACGAATGTTTCGACGATAACCAACTTAAAGTATCGGTTTTAACTACCCCAGTTCAGTGGTAAAAACTTAAGTGATAACTTGATTGATTAGCTCTCGAAAATATCACAACATATCGCGAATACGTACGCGGCATGATTATAATTTATTTTTTCTAAAATAAAAATAATCCCTATTCAATTTCAATGATATCCGAACCAAGTCACTACATGTACAATCAATATTTTCTAGAGTTTTCTCAAACGAAGCTTCTCTACCAAACGTCGCCAGCCACCGAAAAACGAGGAATTCGAGGGTGAGACTGCGTTTGAAGCGCTGCGAAGCACATCGGCATTGCACTCAAAATTCTCAACCTACTTTGCAATGGAAAATGCGAATTATCCCAGGTTAGTTCGTCTTGAACTTCGTAATGGCAATAAGGTGAATGCGATTCAACTGCAGACGACATTTTTTTGCCATGCGAGTTTGTTTTACATGGAACAATCACCCAGATTATGTTGTAAAGTCACCAAATCAGCAGCTTTCCAAGAGAAGACTTAATGCTCTCTTGACCCTTAACCCATTCATCGAAGAAAACTATACATCTTGACCCCATGCCTCTACATTTTTCATCCCACCAATCGAAAACAATTTCCTTTGTTTGGATTTTTACCTGATTCTTGAACTGCTCAGTAAGCAACCAAATCCCGTTTTTGCTTGTTATATTATTCGTAGTTCCATATTATTATGTGGGATTTTTTGTAAAGCTATATGCTTTTTGGACCACCACAATGACGGGGTAAACGAGTGAAAAGGCTCAGAATTACGTGAATGTAGACATGATGAGTAGCACCTGGAGGTAGATACTGTTTAGGTAACCTAAACTTTACGGAGATTAGTGAGAGCGGTAATAATTGCGAGATTGGATCACGTTTGAGACCGTATGTATGTCAATCTCGGCAGCACGGCGTTAGCAGTGATCCGATAATATTTGACTGATAATGTGTAAATGGCATTCGTGTTTATCGCAAGTATTAAACTCGCTGGATAAAATGTGGCGCTTTTTCAAATCGAATATCAATTAGCTCCGTCTCTTATAAACGCCATCAGACTCGGTTGAAACTCTGAAATAAATTCGTTGATTTGGTACCGTTATATAGTTTATTTGTATAAAATATCAAATATTTCCAATAGGATAACGAGTGTTTAGTTAATAGTTCAGCAAAAATATTCTTGTCCATATGCATAACGATTCATTTTGAATTCGCTATTTGAAAAATGTAAACAGATCAGAAATTATTGCGCCTATTTTCTGCGACATTATCCCATTTCCGTGTACATTGGGATTAACCAGATCCTCTCGAATTATGTTTGTTCATCCTAGATTTACAAATCTGAGAGAGATTATGTTAAGATCGAGTTTCAATGCATGCACACGTAATCGAAACTGACGATATTTCAAAAATGATCCCCACGCGGTTCCCTATATCAGCGAAATAGAATCGAATTCATTGCATACAATTTCAATTTAATCCTGTGACATTTAGCAGAACCTCGATTCGGAGATTGCACCATCTTTGGCTAACAATTTGTCACGAGTTATGCAAGAATATACGGAGTAAATTCAATGTAACCCATTTTATCATTTGCCTGGGGCACTGTTGTTCCCCCTAGGTGAAATATATTACAAATTTTATCATCAAATGTCACCCGTAATTTTAAATCAAAAAGATAATAACTTGGTCCTTGAAAAGCCCGTGTTGTGCTGTCATCGGTGATCTTAGATTACCAACATTGTTTCGACCAACTTTGGCATTTCATTATAATTTATGCTACCTTGCAACATTCCATATCCTGTTGACATGATAACGGAGTCATTCCTGTATGGATATTTTAGTTTATTTCACGTTGCTATTCGTTATGCAATGGGCTAAGTTTGTTTATCTGTTTCGATGGTGGAGGAAAAATTACATTTAACTTCAAGACGTACATGTGGAAGTGATTTAATTTCCGCGCGCTGTCAGGCGATCTTGATTTGATATTCCGCTAAGCGTGCCTTCTTGATCGAAATTTACACACTGAGAACGCAGCTGTTTTCATCGTGAGATCGCTGTCATGTGAGTGTAATCACATCCCGCGTAGAAAATGTTTTGAAAAGTGTCGGTCTATTCGTGAGAATGGTATAAATAAACCTGAGAAACAAAGTTTGTAAACCCAACAGGGGCTTGATTTAACATTGACGGACAGAGAATTTAAAAAAATTGTTGCTTTGTAAAAACTCATTCAGTCTAGCCAAGTCCATCATTACCGTAGTTTTATTTTCATGTTTACCTCAATAGAAAAAGCCTTCATCGAGTTTTCACCATTCAGAGAATACGGTAAACTGCGGTATTATATTTTGCAATGCAAGAGTTTCTTTTTATCTAACTGGATTCTGGATAAATCTAAACCATTTGCATTCTACGCCAATCTTAATCACATTGAATATATGGTATATGCACCATACTTAATTCCACCTTGATAAACTACTTTGCATTTGCAACAGCAACGTGAACCACGTTCCTAAATCGATTAACTTTGAACTTTGGCGAGAATCAGCGAAGATCAATGATCCCAACCAATACTTGCCAGACTATTTTAAAGCACAGCTTCCCAACATTGAAGTTAGCACGCGATATGAGGATAACCAAACAATACGAAGTGTTCAGCTTAGCAGACGCCCACCACGACCGACGAATTTCAATGGCTCTCGGAATCTCAGTGCGTCACAAAACGGCCATCTGTCTGACACTACTATTCAGGACTCCGTTCAAAACCTCAATTGCTCTAGGAATTCGATTACAACAGACGTTTTGTCAAGACGCCCGAGGACCCCCACACTTGGTCGCGCTGCGTTATTCGTTCGAGCATCGTACTCTCAATTGGACAAACAAAACCACGCAGCGGCTAACCTTCCACATCTCATGGTATCCTCAAACAGTACGAAGGATTTACATGATTTCAGACAGAATCTCCAGTCTGATTCGAACCCGCTGAATTGTCTTAGCCGCAGTTCCAGTGTCACCTGCGGGCTACGTGACCAGTTTATACACCTCAGCGAAAGGTAACGAAATATTGGTGATTACCAAATGAAATTATTTTTTAACAAACGATTTTATATGCTTTTATATGCACCAAACATTGCCCAGCTATTATAACCTGGGATTTGTTATTAATTTTCGTCTACAATTGTTTCAAAAGGCATGGCCTACGTTCGGTAAACGTATTTGCGTATGTTCTCAACATCCATATAGTGTAAACATTTTCATCTTGTCCAGCTAATCACCCATTCACTCTATGATCGTGTTCCCACTCCATTGTAGAAAAGCAGTAATGGTTGATAAACTTGCGACTAAGGGGCTTTAGAAATGTCTATTGGTACTTCTCACTGTGGAATATACGTTGCAAAAACAAAATACACGTGTGGTGATCCGCAGATTAAGAACAACTTAAATTCAGTTGCACAGAACAAAATTAGTCAAGGAGCCCTGGCGGCACAGCGGATATGACAATCCTCTTTATTTTGAACGGCCCGAAATTCTCAACAAACGCAGCATTCGTTGCAAACAACTGCAACAGTCATTGGTTCTGGGTGAAATGACACATCTATACCGCCTCGTGCTAATGAATCCATAGATAAGTAAAAAGGACGCAAGGGCCTGATAAAGAATACAGTCACTTAGACATCGTGCTTTGGTTTTCACCAGTTATCTAGTTGTGCCTAGTACTTGAAGTAAAACCAGAAACTTTCAACGTGTTTTATTTAACGTAGGTAAATAAACACTATTCGGATTAGGAAGACTTGTTTTTCAATCATAATAGTAGATAAACAGAACGAATTACTTAAAAGAAGCTTTCAAAAGGATAAGAAATGTGCTAGTACTTTAAAATTTATTATGCACATAAGAATGGAACATTCGAAGCCGTGGTGCTTTAGTAAACTTATTTCGATCTCCTTTGGTCGATGGAGTCTGTCTATGCGAAACTGAAGCATGCTTTGAGCTTCTTTCCCTATGGGATCGTGTGATTATAATGTTCATGTGTGTGAAACATGTCCTCCCCCTAAGTTTATATTGATATCAGTTACGGCCGAGTTGTATTGATAAGTTAACTTGCGTCATTTTTGCTTGGAAGGGATCTTAATTCGAAACGTCGCTACACTGAGTCGAGTGGTTGTTAGTTGTTGAGATGTCTTACCGGTAAAAAGTAAATCTAAGACGACGTTAACTTGCAGTATCCGAAAAGACAGAATTTAATGCTGCGGTGGCAGTATGGTAAAGGTTATCAACTTTTAACCGAGTCGTCGGGGTTACGAGTCCAGTGCGCGGACATTGAAGGAAGATTTGTCAACTATATTTCCCCTCCAAGCTTTATAGTGTGATCTAATCCTCGAAATCTAAGCGGCCTATGTTGTTTCAAATATTTCCTCTGTAATAAAAAGAGAAACGTTGCGCGTAAATTACAAAATGAACTCCGTCGCTTTCATATTGAGAATCAAGATACAGTGGATATAAAGTATCATTATACGAAGTTGGCATTTAAGTATTTTTGTGATTAAATACACTAACCACTGATTTTCTCATTCCTTGCAGTGCATTTTGTTCAACAAACACCTTGTCACATTCTAACGCCCCAAATAATGCTTCTTTGTCCGTGCCACCAACGATACACACCGACTCAAGTTTCTCAAGCGATATTCTACGACGACCGAGTTCAAACATATGTCATGCATATGATACGGTTCATTTTGAAGATGATCCGCCAACTGTTTTGCCATCGTTGGTTACTCAGCAGAAGCGTTCCGTTGAATACCCAACAATCAACCAGGATGTCCCAACGGGAACCACTCCCATTCAAAGCACTCGAAATCCGAATTACTGTAAACATGATGATGAGGAACTCGCGAAAGATTCAATCGTAGCGGAAAATGGTCGTTCAATGAAGTTATATGAGCAATGCATACGGGATGAGCATCCACAAGTTATGCATAATCAGATGAAGGATAAACCGTCCAGAGGGAATATCAATGCTCAGTTGAAAGCGAGAAATTCCAAGCTACCCGTTCCATGTAAAATTCATCGTGACGACAATCAGCATCTGGTTGTGAGTCAAAATGTGTCTCTGTCTTCATCGATTGACTTATGCTTAGCACGTTGACTAAATGTTTCGCTTTGACAACCACTGTTAGAAGGGGTATATAGAACAAAGAAGGGTATGCGATAAAAAACACAAAATGGTCCGCATCAAGCAAAAAGTGTTTACAGATAACCAGTTTTGCTGCAGCACACATACTGTACAAACGATGGTATTAGAATATCCTCTCTCCCTGTTTCCCTTTCACCAACTCTCTGCTTCTCTCTATATAAACACGAGCAGGTTGAAAGTTACTTTTAAAACTAATCTATTGGCAATGAACGAACCAGTTCCATTTAAACTCGAACTCTGATTGACTTATAAAACCTAGCACAAGAACCCTCTTTAGATACTTTCCCAACGAAATCTTGAACCAATCTAGAGCATTTAATTGAAACTGACATGTGTCAAACACGATTATTGTACAGCGCCAACGTTATTTCCCCTACGTATCATGGTAGACCAATTTTTCCCAGTCTGCTATGTTTATCAATTGATTGATATTGTCGCGTGTGTTTTAATTTTTCTTTCGTAATATGTCGTCAATCAATTAACCACAATAGCCCGCTTAATGCGACACTGTTCTCGATTGATAGGACGAAGGCAGTGTGACCGGAAATGTGGTAAATGTGTGAGCTTGGGACGAAACAGACAGTGAATAATTTGCAGTCTGCTGTCTGAAACATCAATCGACGTCACTTACCAGACAGTGTTGTTGTGGAGGTCGGTTGAACTCGTGAATATTCAATCAATCGGTTATAGATGATATAATTTGGCGGATTATTCATCGCGATTTTTTCAGCGTTCCATCCGATCCATACAAACGACATCTCCTTGTATAATATCTATGAATTGGACAATATTTCTTGTTCAATTAATTTTGTTAGCAAGATAACAATGCCATCGAGATTGTGTGAACACATTTGCTTTTTCTTTTAATTTTCTGGAAAATTCGATTAATCTTGTCAATGCATATGAAGTAGGTTCGATTGTAGTTTAAATTCAATCAATAATAAAAATATACTAATAAATATTGATTTGAATTCAAACCTCGCTTTTCCGTGACAGAATCCATCGCCTCGTTTAGAACAACAAGCCAGGCTCTCGAATGCGGACGCAGTCCCGAAGACCAGTCCGATACATCAAATATTCCTGAAGAGGAACAAAGCCGCCCCACAAGCAGACTCTTCAAATTCTTATACTCAGTGGTGCATTCCTGTTGGACGTGAGGTAGCTTCATTCCCAACAGATGCGGTAAATAATGTTCAAAGCCTAACCTCGGAGCTGAATTTGTCTCAAATCCCGATTGGGTCCTTTTGGTGAGTACTTTATATTCCATATGTTTCAAATGTTTTCAAGGTCATCAGTTTTAATCAGCATCAATCGATCAATCAAATTATTGATGAATACTCGTTTGATTCTGATTGGAAGATATATCTTTATTTTTGAATATTTTGGCCTACTTCGGAAGTGTTATAGATAGTTCGAGATATGTAGTTTCCAGCAAATCAATTTATTTAACAAACGCCGTGCAACTTTGACCCAGAGTTCTCCAGCCAATCGAAAATAGCGTGTTCCAATCAAAGGGGCTTAGAGGTTGAAATGGTTATAATCGGAATTAAGCAAAGTAATTACTTCATAAACAGTATATTGTGGCTGATCAGTAAATAGAAACATGCATTTGCAACTTTTTGTATAAATGAACCATGTTTGGAATCACGTAAATTAAACTACAGATTTACATATACGGAAGCTCAGGGGTGGTTATGTTGGGATAATTTAGTGGTTCATGTTTAAAATAATTATCACACTTTTTTAAAAATTTGCGCATTATTCCAACATTGAAGCAGTAAAACCAGCGGAAACCTGCGTTGCATTTTTGTCGGATTACAGATTTTTCATCAAGCATCAGTCTGGAATCTGACAAATTAATGAGCGCCCAGATACTGTATGTTTGTTCAAATAAAACTGCAATTTTCAGCTGGAAAAATACATTCGAAAACCACATGCAGTTTTCGCACCGGAAAATTGATTTTCTATGTATTCGTCTTCCTGTTACGCGTTCAGGAGTACCGAAAGCATGCGTCCGATTTATCAGTTGGAATCTTTTTTATATGTACATCGTTATTTCGAGATTACCACTACAAAATGCTGAATGTTGAAATCTAGAAGATTAATCTGAGGTTTTCGGTTGAAACGATTGCATTGCGTTGCATGTATCAAGCGACTTAATAACTCGATTGATAAATCAAATAATTCTTCATTTTATCCTTTGGTGATCTTTATCATTTTACTTTAAACTCTCTTCGCTGTCGTTATAACTATTAGCCGATATTTTACTCCTCTGAGTCAACCTTTAATGTCGGTTCACCTCATATCCAGCCAAACTCGAAAAATTGACGTTAATCAGAGCTGTGAAAAACGTTCACGAAAATATTTTAGTTGTCAATTATTTTTTACATACTGCCTACTAATTAGTAGTAAATGGAGGCAAATAATTGGGAGTATCAAATTTCGGTGGCGCAAATTGTCTGGTTTATGTTGCTACTGCGTACCGGAATAAAAAATTGTATCGCAGAAACATAGCACAGTGAAAAATATATTGTTTAGCTACTAATGAAAACTGGAATTTAGGTGTAGTAAATTTTGATGAGAAATTTCTAACTTCGAGATCTTTTAACTAAACGCAATTCCAAATTCCATTATGCAAAATGTTTGGCGAAATCGGTGTAAAAATAGTTTTCGTTCATTGCTTTTTCTTTCGAATTATCCACAAAACTATGATTAATTACAGATTATTCATCCCAGAACAATTTAGTGATTGTGTTTCATGTTTTTCCGTAAATTTAATCCATATGCGAATTGCTTGATCAACGAGAATTACGTTTCACTAGAGATAGCCAATTGACAGCACCGTAGCTGCATAATATCTTGTTGTAGTGAACAAGGTCTCCGTCGTTTTGAGTGAAGAATAAACAGGTTTACCGTACAATAATTCAGCGTTGATTGAATTTTCGTATCCATAACCGATGTTTTGTTCGTAGATGCGAATCCTTGAATCGTCCCAATACACAAATATCAAAGTTCGGCTGTTATGGTATTATTTACATAAGGGGTTCGCGCATCCTGACATTAAACCGCAAACAATTTATTGACACATCTTTACTTTTGCGATAGCAGAACGTTGGGGTATTAAGTGCAATGTTAGCAATAATATACTGGAATAATTATCTTTGTTTCAAGAACTATTTTGAACTTAATGAACTCGAACAATTTATGCGATCCAAAGTGGTCATTCCTCGCAACATCAATGTCCTTACTTTGGCACAATCCTATCAGACGTAGATTAAAATTAAGTCATATTGCGAAATTTCTTATGAAACGGTTTTAGTAAAATGTGATCATGTCGTGTGCGTGTTAAAAATTTCGAGAAAATCTCACAATGAAGTCTGTATCTCAGACCACTTTAAATTATAGCACCACCCGAATAGAATATGCTTCTCTATAATGATTTGGAATTGGCAAATTGTTGGCAATTCGAACCATAGTTCTTTTGCGTTCCGATTGCTTTTTTCTCTTGGTATACAGTCATACTTCGTATTGATTTGTTTATCTTCAGAGCACAAGGTTTCACTACAATTAGCTTAATCATTTCTTGTAAACGCGTTTGATTTTTACGCAATCTTGATGATAGTATTCGTTTCTCATAGGTGCCATTTTGTTTAACAACGAGCTGCTATTACAACGAATAACTTTGAAGACGAAATTGAGCATAGTGGTCAATTAATCATGTTTAGAAACATGAACATGCAATTGCAATAGTGGGTACTATTTGTATTCGTTCATGCTTTGATAATTTAGAAATTCAGTCAAACAATGCAATCGAATAACTTTGGTCATTCCAGATAAAGCGAAACAATTCAAATGAAAATACTACTTCGATATCACAAATTAGCAAACCGTTTGTTTATATCAACACATTCCACCACCGATGAATCCCGTCTGTCTGTTAAGACTAGACAACATGTGAATAGAATCAGTTTATCGTACCAGGTTCCAGAGACATTGCATTGTTCAATTCGTTGAAACTGCCACGCCGGTCTCTCCAAAACATAATCATGGATCCACCTAGAACAAAATCACTGAAAATCAATTATGAGATTGCATCTGTTTGTTACTAGATCGAAGGGTTTTCTGCTTTAATAAAAACGAGTCTAATATCTCATTAACCACATGCCATAAAACAGTAAATAAATGGTGAACAAGATGTGATCTTGTAAGCCACTGCTGGACAAGGCTAGCATGATCAACCTGTTCGATCACTTATTAACCCATGGGTGTGGAGAAAAATTCCGTAATAACATGCACGTCCATCGTATTCATGTTGCTTGCACTAATCTGCTAGGGGCAACACGATCAGCATATACATATCTTGGAACAGAAGATAAATGTCAAACAAAATGTGAACGTTTAAGCCACTGTTGGATAAGGCTGGCAAGACCAACCTGTTCAATCATATGAAGCCACACTCATTTAAATTGGGTATAAAAATGTCATTGATATTCTTCGAAAAATCTGTAAGAGCAAGTTTTTTAATTAGCGGTTGCCGAACTAACTAGAATATCAACGATTTAGTTTCAGCTCAATGTCTGATGGTCTGAGGTGCCATCATGACTTGAAAAATATTACGCGCTCAAGTAAACTATTCTATCTACTCTGAAAGGGAATTGCGATGCAAATACTCGATGACTGTGCTTCACAGGTGGATTTTAATTTATCCGTTATGTTGCATATATTAGATGACGGCTTTTTAAATGATTTTAGTGCCGGATGATAAACAGATTTTGACACCGATATATACGATTTGAATGCGTTACAAAAAATTTCCACATGACTTTTCGTTGATTTGATTGGTCCATTGCGTACTTGACTTGGCTGTAGTCACACCAATCTTTCGAATTCAATGTTCCTAATTGATTCAAAACATTAAAAATTTTATTACCACCATAAGGTAGTGCACATGAATCCTGTCTATAATTGAACTGGAAAGTAAATGTTTCTCCGATGATGTTTCGGTGAAAAACCGAGCCAGACTGACAGCACTTAGACCACTCCAACATCTTACACTATACTGAAATCTTAATTTCCTTGGTGTCCTGTTAACAATTTCAAATCTAATCATTTATGTGTGATTTCTGTGAATAGCGTATCAGCATCAATCGTGCTCCAAACGTATTCCTACGGAATGATGTAGGGCTTATTCATTCTAGAACATAATACTATTAAAAGCAAATTTTGGTACAAAGGTTGTGATAGTCACAGAACTTCAAACAAACTAAGCGACGTAATTGCATCCCGTAATTTCGTAGAAATTATACTGAACATTGTGTCTAGTGCATTGTGTTGTTCTCCAACATGATTGCTAAGAATTAACGTTACACGCTGCTCAAATTAGATAAAATGTAAATTATCCGCAACAAAGTATATTGCACTTATCTTCGTGAAAACGTAAATAAAATTTCAAAAATTTCAAAATTAACAAATAACTATAGTTATACACAGCCCATTAGTTAAATTGTCAGTTTATATTAATATTTGGGAGCATTTGGAAAATGCTGTTCTTAGAACGAACAAAAGTCTGTTCCAATTTTGTAAATAAAAAAATTGACCCACAGATTAAAATTACGAAAGATCGTAAAAACCAGCCGTTTGGAAATAGATCAAAATTCATGACTATTTTTCGATTTTACCAATCGCATACCACAGCTTTGGTAATAAATCTCAAACTTTGACTTCCTTCCCCGTAATACATCACGCGGTACTCTGTGAAGGAAAGTTGTTCACACTTCTTTGGTATTAAGATGACCAACATTGCCGCATTTAAGAATTTTGATGGTGGTCTGATATAGTTTTTAACACTGGACGTTTGAGCGACAGCCCTGGTTTCGGTATGATTGGCTTACAGGTTTGACCAATCACGTGTCAGTTACCAGATGGAAAGTTAAAATTCCATTGTGCTGTCAAAACGCAACCGCGTTTATCAGCTGATTGTGTGGGCCTGCCTAACCCACTCAAGGACACCGCGTTTAAATTCACAAGCTAGGTGGCGTCTCGGCCTGGCAGGAAAATATCGTGTCATGTTACGACAAAGAAAGTTCAACGGAGAGTCATGCAAACAAAAGAATGCAGCAAGCGGTGGACGAAAGACAAACGAGAAAATTTTTTCGGATATTTCGAGTGTGGACATAGGATGGGTTGGACCGATTACGTGAGTTTAGCTATTTTGAATTACTCCTAATATACAGACTAATACGTCAAGCATCGTAGTTGAATAATCGTTTTATAAAGAATGAAACAAGTTTTATGTGAAAGTTGTTCTTTACAAGATCGCAATCAAAGTCAAAATGTTTCCTAGTCACTCGTGGGGATTCCACATGTTTAGAATATGAAAGCTCGCATTTTTATTTTAACAACGTGCAAAAATAAGGTTGCTTTTGGTGAACGAGATTATAATTTGCAGCTAAGCTCAAATAAATTTCTTTACAAAGCACGTTTGTTGTTCAAATACACAATCCTATTTCGGAGTGACTTCAAATTATAACTTCCTTTATTACTTATTCTACTGTCTTGAGATTCAGTGAACCTAATCTTACCGCCTCCACTGATGACATTAAATGGTGGGAACCGTTTGTGTCGTGTATGTGCGGGGGATGTGACAGGGACGCCACATTGGTTAATTTAACTACACCGAAATGAAATTTGAAAGCAATCGGTTAGAGCAGATTTGCTATTATTTTTTTATTTTAATGTGCTTGATATTAATCTAACAAGGGTAAAATCAGTACAGAAAAATGTCGTAAGTGCAACTGTACCTTGTCCATCGGGTGAAATAATATTAACACTGCCGCTCTGTTTGAACGGTACCAGATATAATGCAAAGAAATTTGAGTGCAATCGGTTAGAGCAGTTTTGGGTAACGTTTAGGGTACCAGATATAATCCTCAGCTTCATTGGAATCAGTGGCCTGCTTAAGAATTCCAAGTGCGCTGCTAACCGAGGTGATTGTTTCTCACGGAAAACGTTTGCGAAGCAATGTGAAATACGGCAATCGATTATCAGATTATACGCATGGGCCAACATTAATTTTTAAAACCTAAACTACATTTGAAACATTTGTGAGATGGTACGTAACGTTGAATATTGACGCCACTGATAGGTAACATTAATGTAGCATGCTATATTCCATTAAATGACCATTTAATGAACCTATCTATACTGAAAAACTTAGAGTTGAACCAAAATACATATTGTGCCTGAAACCTTTATTGTTGATTGCAACGTTTGTCGTGTGAATCCACCCGCACTCTGCAGCAGATATGAACTTTGCCCATCATTCCTTCACTGTTTCAAACTGTTCTGAATCGAATCGTTATTTTCCTACCGGATAACTACAAGCAACCAGTAATCCTTTATTGGGCGTGATGGGAAAACAGCAGATGGTGTTAATTCACCAAATTTACACGTCCCAATCGCGTGCACATGTTCATTGCAAACTGTTTTTCAAGGTGCCAATCTTAGTTAACAAAAGTTTCAAACAGTCCAAAAACTTTCCGCTTTATAGTGATAAATTATGATACCATCTTTAAGACAATGAATAATTCCTTACCTACGCTGCCGAATGATGCATTCATGGTACCCGTCTTACTCATGAGACCAGAATTGAAAAATATAGCGGTTCCTCGGTACAATGAAATGTGCAAACAGCCTTTGCTTTCTACACACTCAACCTGTTAGTTATCGGTGTATGCGTAAGCCCATTGGAAACGATATTGTATTTTCTAAAGTTAATTCCACTGAGCTCTCGAGAGTGGCTGTTTCGCATGCGGATGATCTGATGCTGATACGTTTGTTCAGCATCAACTGATTGAGATTACTATATTGAATATGTGCAATAGATGAGCAAAATATTGAAATGCAGTCTTTTAATCATGTGAACCTTAGAAAACTATAAATCAAGCAGCGAACATTTATCCACCATCTGCACTGCTTGTCATTCCTGCTCACTTCGAAATCTGTTATGGTAAAATAACTTATTTTATCTTGGAGTATAAATGTTGATTGTATTATTTAAATACTAAATAACAATACATTTATCCCGGGAATAAAGACGGTTTTGACATAATTGAGGTGTTCCATGATAATTGCGTCAGGGTCGGAAGTAATGCTGACGAATAATACACGAGAACGAACATTTAGACTGTAAACTGAGCAATATTGTAGTCTCCCTAATCAAAGTAATGGGGGAGCACTGGTGGTTGTCGTGACTCATTTTGAAACGGAATCAATCTATGAGTATTATATTATTCTTGAAGCGCAGATCAAAGTCACATGTAAATCGCGACTTACCCGAAAATTAAACTGTGCTTGCAATGTGTTAAGTGGACGGAACCGTGGGACAGTCTGTTTCACAGGAAATGCTTTCAACCTGATCAGTGATCAAGTCAAACAACCATTTCTCTCAAACAATCGATATACGCAAGGTCGAAATTCATACCTTGGAAAATATAACCGTGGATGAGAAACGCCTCATTAAAGCAACCTTGCGCCATAACAAACCAAACTGGTTTAGTGGGTCACTATTACGACTCGGACTAATGATTTTCGGGCATTTTCTGATTAAGAAAAATAACAACCTGAGGCCGCACCGTTGATTCAAGGAATCATTAGCGACTAATGTTACAGGCAGTCGTGAACTGTTGGAAGTGATCACATCACATCGACCAATTCAACTAATAATCGCAGAGAATTTTCGATCAATGCGAGCAGGAGCGACTGACCAATCGTTTTTGATTTGCTCCGTCCTTTTTGATCCCCCTTGTTGGCAAATTTGTTTAGCGAAGTAGTCTGATTTTCGACATCTACTAATACAATCTAGCGAGTGAGCGGATGGAAAATTTTGTGGTTAAACTGTTATCCTGTTCGAAAAATTCACGGACATAGGACTTTGACAAATAGGCCATTTTCTCAAGGCCACTAAATTAAAATAGTCTCTGTGAAAACATGTGTAACCTACAATATTCCCACATACGACTTGAGTGATTAAATAATATTTCGGTTAACATTAACCTGTCAAAGCAATGACGAAATAGCATGTGAATGTAATACGCTACTTGTAACTCCCACTGTGCCTGATAGCGACCCATCTACTCTGATCCTGACAACTCTACCGGACAATAATCTGCCACTCACCCAGAGTTGCTCCAATTTTTGTAGCAGTATGTTGTGGTTTACACGGTCAATGGCTTTAGTAATATCCAAGTAACAAGCATGGATTGGGTATCCATTATCCACGGTTCGAGTCCAGTTATTAAGACTAATGCGTAGATTGGTGAAAGTGGAGTATCTTATCATGAAGCCGTGTTGTGCGATAGAGAGAAGCTTATTATGATCTAAATGTTTCATGAGTTTATCCGTTATAACTCGTTAGGGAATTTTTTGAGACCACTAGCAACAATTTGATTGGTCTGTAGTTAGACACATCGGATCGGTTCTCGCCTTTGTATTTCGGAGTGCTTAGTCTACTTGTCCAGTCAGTAGGAACCTTGCTGCAACTCAGTGACTGTTTGAAAATATCAAAGGGTGGCGTGAAGATAGATTTCGTACATTGTTTGATAAGGAATGGTGTTATTTCATCAGCTCATTGCAATGTTTTTGTATTAAACACCAGTAGCCTCACCAAACAATAAAGGTTCAAAGCAACATCCTGTATTTTGTTAATTGGCAACCTGAATGGAGGCATAAGCGCTCGTTTGGGTAAAACACTATGGAGTAAAATTGAGCTAGTTCGTTGGCGGCTTCGAGAGCGGCGTGAGTTTGTTCAGTTCAAAGTTATTAATGCGGAAACGCGTGGCATTTCCCAAGGCATTTTGTTCACTATCTGTAAGATCAGCTTCGGGTTAATTTACATTTTCTCCATCAGATTCAATTTACACTGTTCTCTACCCTTCTGGGCAAATTTAGAAATTTATTCCTATGCAAAAAGGAAGGATTCCCAAGATCTAGGCATTGCCTGAAGTACGTGGTTTTTCCACGCGCAATTTCTCATCTTTATCTATTTCTGTGTTCGATTCCTGATCGCGAATTTGAATCACTTTCTCGGATTTTTGGACCGTATCTCGAGAATGCAGTTTGGTTTATTTGCAGCAAAGCAAACAACGAAAAAGTTGTCATTTATATGCGCATCACTACTTGATGCATACAAATTCACCACATGAATCTATTTCTGAACGCCATCGATGCAAAAAATAAACTTTTCATCCAATGGCATTGAAGCTCCTTTTACATGGTTGAAAAACGCATTGATATCCCCCACTTGAAGCGGTGAAATTCCACCACATTAGCATAGCAGTGCATGTCCACCGGGTAATAAGAACAACATAACCTTGAAACATTCTGGACGTTTTGACGCTTGATTTGAATTAAACCTGCGAACAAAATGTTCGCCTTTAACAAATCTATTTATTTTGGTCTCATAACACAATCTTCACTTGGCATCCGCATGTTGTTTCAAGGCTCACTTAACATATTCCCACTTGTTGACCTCCTCCGGTCGATGTCGACCATGGATGTACGTCACAATCGCATGATGTTTTCATGTTTTACAGCTTTTTGAATGACTAAGCAGTCCGACTCGGGAGGAACAATCTCTCCCGCAGCGCTTGCAATGATAGTCAGAACTCTGTTGTAGGGCGTAAGTTACACGCCGGCGGCGTGATCTGCGTTCAGCAGCCAAGAGCTGTATCTGCTCCTCCCCAGCTTGCAGACGAAGTGAGCGGTCATGGGCAAGTTCTTCCCAGCTCGCGGGGTCAATGCCACTATCTCCACTTGATCAGAACGTAAAGCACATGTTATAAAGAGTAGAGTGTAAGTACAGGGAATGTTAGCAATTGCAAAGTATTTATCCTTATATGCTTTTGATTTTCTACGTGGATTTCAAGTCAGCAAATCCAGATTGTCAATTGTATTAAAAATTTATGAAATGCATTGGACTTTTTTGAGAATTATATCAGCAATAAAATGCTTCCTCAAATCTTTGAGTTGTGTTATCTTCAAAACAAGATTTTATTAGAAAGATTCATTTGCATGCTTTTCCGTCACACACACCCCACAAGACTTTATTAGCTTCCTGAAAATAGAAAATAAAGCGAAACTATTGCTTTCTACTAAGGCCATACTCACTGTTATGCCAGAATTAATCATAATTGAGTAGACTTGCTATTTATAAACCGTTATTAGAAGTAACATAACTTAGTGCACTTCAAACCACCGTGAATTTCTTTTATTTTTTTATTTATTTTAATTTAATTGAATTAGTGGAACTAGCGAAAAATCAAGTCGTTTTTATATGATATACATCAACTCGATATTTCTGATGCAACAGCTGCGATACACCTGTTTTCTCCAGACCAAGTTCATTGTGATGTATGCACTAGATTACGTGCATTCAGATCAATAAATTAGTTAAAATCAATAACGCTTGATACTTTTGCGAAACAAAGACACGTCAAAATGATTGCGATAGGATGTGATCTTATGGTTGGTCTACGTTTGCGTTTGGTGCACATCAAGATTCCAGTCAGCGTGCATGTATGTTTCAATCTCGAACTTCA
The DNA here is from genome assembly GCA_013407085.1 of Atriophallophorus winterbourni. Classification (NCBI taxonomy): domain Eukaryota; kingdom Metazoa; phylum Platyhelminthes; class Trematoda; order Plagiorchiida; family Microphallidae; genus Atriophallophorus; species Atriophallophorus winterbourni. The sequence continues at coordinate 122,222 of JACCGJ010003248.1, forward strand.
GTAATTGTTGGTTCTTTTTAAAACCGGTAAATAGCCGGTGTTAATTTCGTGGGCTAAACGAAGATCCCGGCAACATCATACAAACGCCACAGGACTACGGGGTAAAGGGTATCTTGGTAAACACATCGCGGCAGAGATTTTTACTCCCTAATTGGACTTGATAGTCACGTGAGACTGTGGAAAACTTGGCTTTCAATAAGAGAGGTGCTTGACTTTTATAGTGGATCTATTTCATACATTAATGTATGAAATTTCTTGTTTTAATTAGATTACATGGTGGTAGTGTTAACATCACAAATTGAATAGTGAGTAACTGAAAATTTACTAGGACCAAAGTGGTAGGTTCTTTTTGTTTGCAGGAATATTAGTCCACATGCATTTTAACCAAACAATATTCTAGTTTATTTCGTTTGCAAAGCACTTGCGAGCCATTTAGATGCACTTTTTACCGGCGGTTTCCCATCTATTCGTTCGGTTCGATAGCTGACCTAACATTCGTGTCACTAAGGATTCGAGAAAGACTTGAGACTACCCGTGGACTGTTGATCTTGATTCAAACGTGAATATAATCCCACTAAAATACCCGTATTGAATAACCACAGTGGACTCCGAACAACGTAGTTTAATGGGTTCTACTTTCCGATGTCATTACAATTGTCCAAACATAAATCTATGCTCTTGAACAACTTGCAAACTTTTATTTAGTAACTTGCGTGTCCTACTAAACGTCATAAATAGACAGGTTGACGTTTTGTTCTTTCCACGACACGATGTCTTGAGCAAAACGTCTTTTTGGTCTTTGAGGGAAACAAATTCACCGGTGTGATCGAACTCTTCGCTTTCTTCCTGTGTTTCATATTCATATTAGCATTATCTTGATAGAACCAGCATACCTTGCTTTCAATGTTTGTGTGCCAACTAAAATCTGTAAGAATGCGTTTGATTCAGACCACACGGAATGTTAAAAGCATTTTGAATGGGTTACATTTTGTTTAAACATGTTCTGTATCAATGTATGTTTCAATGTGTGTTCAGGTCTTGGCTTGTTGAGCAAATACGACTAAAGCTCTCAACTAACATTCACATCTGACACTGAACGCGAGAATGGTCTCATCACTCATCAGGTTACTCATGATTCGAGGTTACTATGTTTGTCATTCTGAACCACACTTGATGTCCTAGATTTTATCAAATTGGGTTAAGTTTTGATGTCTCGTTAGAAGTATGTCTAGTCGGAGAACAACTTTCAGCCTGCAAAACCGTCTAATGTGATGAATTGCTTGAAATTGGACTCAATACACTGGTTAACGCACACGATTAAGTGTTATTCAATGAATCAACCATAATTTTGTTCGCAATTGTAATCAGCCCACTTATACTCCCGTATGTCCAGTGGGCATCTTGTGAATTCCCTTTATCGTATATCGTATTGTCTGTTCGATTTAGTTGTGTAGATGTGTGTCGATCAATCTCAAATTTACTTAACAATATTTATCAGCAACGAATCCAAAAAATAATTCTTCTTTCGTGGACAGGCGAGGTTCATCTCGCGAAGCGCTCAAACTCGTCGACAGCAAGATTCCTAGAAATACGAGCCTCGGTCATCTTAGTTGACCAACCATCGTGCCTATTATTTCGACATTATCCCAGTTAATAACTGTTAAATTATGGTGTATAATATTATTACTTGCACTCATTGTTTGAAAGATTTGCTAAGATATTTTACATACTTACCTGACACTTGGCTTAGTTGTAGCGACGCCTTACTTTCTGAATGTATCTTGTAAATTATCACACAAATAATTATCGTGATATCTACGCATTAACCTAATGTAATGCGGGAGGTGTCTATTCGGATTGTTGTCAAAATGTATCAAAATTTTGTAAAATCAAATGCAGTTATTAGAGGAAAGGAGCCGTTTCATAGTAATTCATAAAGCTTCCTTAAAACATTTGTAAGTATCGACTGGACTCACAGGTAGCTGAACCACGTTGAAATTGGACCCTCTGGCGTGTCGGAACTCGCTGATGTCTCAAACAAGCTTGTGTCTCTCAGCTCACGCTGTTTGCAGATTGTTATTAGGACCAAGATTATTTTCTAATTTTGATAATTTCAAACGCGTGTGAGCATCAGAATGAGGCATTGTTTGAGAGTCCGTAGAATATAATTTGTTGACGAAACATCAATCACTGACAATTTATAAGATCTACAATTGCCAAAATAATGGAGTTAATTAAGCAAATATAGGCACTGCAGTATATTGGACAAAACGTCGCGGATAATTTCTCAGTTCACACTGAAATGAACAAACACGTTGGCTGAACGTTTTACCTGGTTCCGTCTGAACGCGACAAACTCACTCTGGAGACAAAAAGAATCTTCTGAAATTCCTGCACAGGAAAGCAATAGTGCCTGTTAAAGAGACTCGACCCACAAGCTCAAACCACGACCGCAGGGTAAAAACCTTGAGGACATCTTATTCATTTGTATGCTTTTCCGTCACACACACACACACCACGACCGGTTTCGTGCTGTTTGCACTCATCAGGCAGGGACAGTAAGATCGGGATCCGCATGCGCTTGAAACACTGGAGGAATGGTAAACAAGGAGCGCTTGTATGCCACTGTTACGAAGACTGTCGGGCTCGAATAACCAAGATGCGTATTCCACTGGGAACTACCATCATTAGATTACAGAAACAACAAAAAGGGTGCTAATGGACTTTTAGCAAAATATTGTACCAATTATTCTTCACTCTTTTGTTTTCGACATTGTTTTATTTAGAACGCCATTTTGATTCAACAAACCAAAAAAGAATTTATGATTTCTAAGTATTTTGAGGTTGTGATACATTAATACAACCGGCATTGACCTTATAACCATTCAAAGTTTCGTTACAGTATATTTTTTCTGAAATGGTAAAACGTGCCATGAATTTTCGATCAACAAAGTTATATCCAGTATTTTTTATTATGGGGAAAACGATTGCTTACCTTATTTAGTTCGAGAGAGATAAGCGTGACACGAGAACTTGTTGTACTTTGAATGATAAATGATGTTAATACAACAGAGGTTCTCTTAATATGACAGTCTCCAAACGAGATAAACAAATATAATAAATCCACTAAATGAGGTTATATAAATCACAGTGAACACCTTCGAATTGAGTCGATACTAAAATGCATGTGTGCTTCATAAAAAAGCTCGTTTTATTAGCATATCCTAACACCGAAAATTAGCGGATCATTTACACTATTCTATGGTAATTTCGGAGCTAAACGCTATTTTCTGCCATAATTTATTGACTGTTGAATTTTGGAGTAATCATTTGATTTTATTGTAACAATTCCAGGGTCAAACTATCCCAAACGTTTGTGAATAATAATCTCCGATTATTTAACGTCATGTTTGCTCTCGCTTCACTGAGTCTGTCAACCATCAGCGGAAAATGTGAGCAATCGGTGGGACTAAGCAAATTTTTATTCAATGAAGCGTAAAATTCGACGCATATACACAATGTATCGAATTCAATTGCAATCTAGTTGTATGGTATGAAAGCACAAGCCTGATCCAGGAAAAGTGCCGTACAGTCAGTGACCGCACGTGGTCTGAGATATTGTCAGGTTGCCAAGGCCTAGACAGATATGAGAAGGAAAATAGAAATGTTAGTGAGAGACTTCAGCCTGGTTCAGCATGTAGCTCACCACCGGTGGCCAATCAATTTAGCACGGTGTTAGCCGTACAGCACAGAATTACTGTCGATTGCACATCCGTGCAATGATTTCGCGTAAAAAGATACCGTCCGACCATCTAAACCGTGAAATTTTTTTAGATTAAATGCTGAGCATCTGTCGTTTATCAAAATGCAATGAATAAACTCGGGGAAAATATTATTTAAATTTCCTCTCACAAAATTTTACATTATTTTAGCTGCTCAACCCACTTTGTCCCTCGGATTGGGCTTCGTGTAACTAGATTCTACTCCCATGTCTACGGATAATTCCACAGCAAATGTTACTAATCGACTGATCTTGCGTGTCAGTGCACGAGCTCTCGTGTCTAATTGCCCAAGGTTTGAGCAGCATGATTTTTCGTTGCGTTAGAATCGGTTCCAAAGGGTTCAATCGATCCTTTTTGTCCGGTAACAGGAGCGCTTCCAACTTATGATTAGCATATGCCGCGCGAACAAGCATCTCGTTTCTGGATAAATGGAGCATCACATCACAACATGTTCCAGTCACTCATTCTCATTATCCACGCAAATTACGTGAATTACGAGAAAGTGATGGTCTCTCCAAAGGATCATTAAATTGATGAATTGCTTATACACCCTGATAATATTTCTGCTCATACAAGCAAATAATAATATCAACATTATTGTGAATTAAATTGCAATCGTGATAGAATATTTAATTGCGATTTGATGCGCTGGTGTTAGGTTTATACGAGTTTAACTTATCGAACGAAAAACCTTCAACTGTTATAATCAATCGATAAAAACTATTCCTGTCGGACCAGCAATTTTTGCTTAAAGTGTGATGTCTAATCGCCACATGCATACATTCCACCGGTTTTCAAAGACTCCGGACACGTCATCGGCTGTGGCGCGTTCTCCTCCATTTTGCCACGTCGTTTACTCCCCACAGACACCCGACAGACCCGATGCACCGGTCCAAAAATTGTGTCGAACTCCTCACAACGTTTAAAGTGATTATTGATCGAACGCTCTGAACGCTCTATTGACGTTTCGAGTGAGTTCGGTTTACGGTAAATGTGAGGGGGAGTTGACGTCCGCTTCAGTCACAATGGGAGATTGATGTCAAAATTCGGTCACTTTGTCTTGCTTTCATAAATCGCATGTGAGTAGTCGTCATTCCGTGGCAGTCAAAATTTTGTCTAACAATGCACACGAGGTTTGTGTGATGAGAGAAAATGTGTGAAACGAAATCTTTGATAACTGGTCTATTTTATCTGTGTATTCAAAGAAGTATTTGAATGGGGTTTAGTGTCGTTTGTTAGAACTCACCTTTGCCACTAGCTAAATATGAATGTGACTTTTCAACGGTAATAGAACGTCAAGGTATTTAAAAAACACCAAAAACAGTCCTGAAGATTCGCGGTTAGCTTTTTTTGCTGTTCCGATACACATATTAAACTTATTAATGTCAAAGTTTAGCTATTGGTACGAGATACATAAGATTGACGTAGCTCTTTTCGGCCGACTGAACACACTACGATTGTAAGTCGATGGGTCAAATTTAGTTTAATTATGTGCGCCCATATCTCTTCATCTTACGCATCAAACACGCGTGATTTTTCTGGCTAGATTGAAGAAAAAGAAGAAGAGAGGAAGGAAAACAAAGCATTATTTCAATTGTCAGCTTCAGACCAATATATATATATATATATATATTATCTATATATATATATTATATATATATATATATATATAAAATACTGTGCAAATTACACATAAAAGTATTCGAATAAAATGTACACAGTAAGATAAGATTCAGTGAAAACTGAAACAGTAGGTAATTGATCAGCAAGGTTAGGTATAATGTTACATAACCATAGGCATAATCGTATCTCCATCTGATGGGAGAAACAAGCAATGGTAACACAAAGTTTGAAGCTGCTAATCACTTTTAACTTTGGCTTCGAACGATGACTTAATTTAGAAAAGATTCATGGAAGCTAATATTACTGTTTTCCACTGATGACGGCAAACCACCAGAGACTAAAATAATGTCACTGCAGGGAGGTCAGCCTTCGAAAAACGAGGATTATAATTTTGTTAAGTTGTGGTACGTTTCGGGTCAGCCTCCTCACACATTAAAAATAGTTGTATTACATTGTTACCGAGGTCATCGCGCTCTCATAAATTTCATTCACAGTTAGGTTCTTTTGATAAACAATTTAAAAATACTTCCTATCGAAAGATTTTTACCGTTGTCTCTTATCAAATGGTATTTGTTCAATCCGTATCATTTTGGTCTTCCAAATTTTTCAACCATTACTATCCAACCTCTTTGACCAAGCAATCAAAAATCGCTGGCGACGTTTTGAAGGTTCAGGTTTCAGCACTGATCTCCTTTAAGTATCGTTTTTCTTAAACGTCAGCAAATATTCCTCTAATAAAATACGAAACCCTCACGTTTGCAAACTTATACACTGACGTCACCGATTCAGGATAAAAAACTATTGAGCATTTGTAACCTCAGTCGCAAATTGTAACAAAATTCGCGATGCTAACTACCTGGCTATTTATTCACCTTGCGAAAGGCGAATTGAATTTCAGTGCCAGAACAAATAGCTTCACCTTGAATGAGAAAATACAAAAAAGGTGAATCGAGTGAATCTGCAAAATGCCCCTCTTTAAATTTTTTTATATTTCCGGTGTCACTTTAACCACAGTCGATTCAAATATCCAGACGACGGGGCAATTGCACAAATCCTCATTTGTCTTACTTCCAGGAGATCTGTCTCCCCATCTGCCATTTCATTTGTCCGATTGGTAGCTCCCTTTTCCAGACCACGGCGGTGTATTGACAGATGGGATTTGGTTCAAACCTTATGATCCCACCTGTTTACTAGACGCTCCAACAATTGATGATGCAGTCTGGTCATCACGCAAATGTGATCTCGTGGTTACGGTTGTTCGTTTTTTGGATGTGGCGAACCACACATCAGTAAACTGTCTGAATATGACCATATTAATCCGAATGACGAATATTTCATCTAATATTGTGAGCTTTCATCGAATCAAATTCAAATGGTAATTATACCTCGATTTTTCTCTCGTGTGTTTCGAGTTTAGAGGCTAACTGTTTCGTAATGTTTAATTATGTCAAGATTTTAGATTTACGTAGCTCGCCTTCTTGGGCTACACGTGATTGTGCATTGCTATTTAATAATAGTATTAATTATATCATCCAGTGATTACGCGGATGGGGATTTGATGGCATTTTAAGATTTCGATTATGAAGTATAGTCCGCACAGCGAGAAGTGGAAGTTATTCCGACACACCCCACTCTTTATCATGAAAGATCGAAGCGGCTCGTTGACTTTGCTTTGAAAGAAACAGCTTTTACTTTGTAAATAATTGTCTTAAGGAGAGTTGCCATCCCAAGTACCTAAATCACATATATATGTGAAATTTACGCAGTTTTAATTAAATTAAATTCAATTTTATTGGTCTAAAAACCATATCGCTTTACAAAAAAACCACAGAGTAATATGGAAACTATGAATAATATAACAAGCAAAAACGGGATTTGGTTGCTTACTGAACAGTTCAAGAATCAGGTAAAACTCCAAAGGGTAGACATTTTTTTCGTTTGGTGGGATGACAAATGTAGAGGCATGAGGTCAAGATGTATAGTTTTCTTAAGGGTCAAAAGGGCATCAAGACTTCTCTTGAAAATCTGCTTATTTGGTGAGTTTGTTCCAATTAAACAAACTTGCACAGCAAAAAATATCGTCGACTGTTGAGTCGCGAGTGCGGGACAGTTAGAATAAATGTGTGAGCTCTTGTCTTATGCGAGCCCCGTAGATTAAATAAGCATTGTAGACGGTGATTTGCGGTATTCAAAATATTGTAAACCAAAATCAAATCCCCCCGGAGACGACAACGTGGATAATTGAATAAATTCAGGGTTTTTATTCGCGCATTGTATGGTTTCCGGTTGAGTTTTGCGAAAAGTTTGGTAGCTCGATGGTATATTCTTGGCAAAGTCGCAACATCTTTTTTAATCCATGGCGACCATGCTTGAACTCCATATTCGATCGTTGGTCTGATGTACGTACTTATAATGCAAGGAATTGTCTGTTTTGAGAACCTACCGAAAATTCTCTTTAGGAGTGACAATTTCTGTGGTGTTTTGCGATAAGCGGAGTTGCAGGGGCTCGACATCCCTAGGGTGTTGCTTATTAACACACCAAAGTCACTTTGTTTCAAAGTCCACGAGAGGCTGTGTATACCAAGAAAATAGAACTCCACATATTTTCCAACGGAAGCGTGATTGGAATGCTAAGTCTTACTTTAGTTGAGCTAAGTAGATGACACTCAGCAGCCAAAGGTGTACGAAGTGCTTTGTGATATAAATTGCGCTCGGCGCTCTATGTTATTTTGATGCTAACCATTTCACAGTACGGATATCGGTATCCCATTCATGGTGTTGACAGAAATATAGTCGTTGGTCTCGATGGTATTACTACGTGCTTTTTGAATGTGCCCATGCTTTCATTTACCGAATAATTTTCGTGTAATTAATAATTGATCAATAACAAATGGTTATCCTTATTCAAGCAATGAATGTTTGCATCCAATTCAGATTCAGTTTTCTTGGCATGTTGTCTGATTTCCTGACTCTTTTTAATGATTATATTAAAAAAAATCCATCATCGTAAGATAAACTTTAATTACACTGTGAATAACCTATTTTATTAGCCTTTGTCTGAAAAATACTCTAATTAATATTTTTATGCGTTTCTAGGCTCACATGGATTTCAAGAGTATTTGTATGACTCGATTCAAACATATACGCTTTCGTCTTCTTACAACGTACAGTTTCATTTAAATGAACAATTCAATCTATTATTTAAACAAATTTCATTGAGAATTTTATGCCGCGTATATGTCTAAATCACTATCGATCAACTTGTATTTATTCTTCTCTCTTTAATCCTTCATTCTTTCCTAATTTGTGAAATATTCTGTGTATGGCGCCCGGAGTTTCGCTAACTATCCTTGTTAGCACAAAAGTAACAAATCAGCCTCGTCAGACACCGTCAGACTCGTACTGTCATCGTTGATCTGACGAAGCCTTGGCGATAGAAGCGAAACATTACCAATAAACTGCTCTGGCTGATTCATTACAAACTTTCTTGTTCGTGAATATCACTCCCCGATCGATCACAAACATTTTCCATTTCATTGCCAAGAAATCAGCTGTTTTAAGTGCACATCGGTAAATCCGTTAAAACCAGATAGTTATCTTGTTTACTTGGCCCAAGCTTGGCAAATAAAAAAAAACTTTGCGTGTTTCAAACTGACATCGACCGTGCACTTGTCACGACGCAAATCGAGAAAAACCGTTAACGAAAATTTTCTCGGAATGTTCTGTAGATTGAAAGTTGGCCTTCATCCAATCCGTCATTTGGACGTGCTAACTCCACATTCCCTTGAATATCAACGGAGTAATTTTTAACATAATGGCAATCAAAATGTGACATTTACAATCTGTCCTTTCGCAGACTGACTAGAGATAGCTAGCCAAAACGCAATTTGTGAACTTTGGATGACGATTACGATAATCTAATTTCAAGCGAATTAGTTGGCGTCTGTATTTTTCACTCACCGTGGACCAAAATGATCGCTCACGTGATCTTCGACGCCGCTTGTTTGTTTTTGCGTTCGAAGCAACTTTCACCTCGTATCGTCAATGGTATAATGGAGGCGAATGAAACTAGTGAAAATACAATTCTGCCTACCTGCATTTGTTGTTCAAGATAAAGACAACGTTTCATTCAAAGCGAATTTAAGCACGCAATCCATGATGGTTGGATTGTGCAAGTGTCACCAATTTTTCATCGGGAACCGTTCATGAAAACAATGAAAATTTTAAACAATAAATTTCTCGGGCAGTTCATTGAGCTCCGACCACCGATACGACGCTTCCATATTTCTTCGAAACATGCTACATTTTATTGAAGAAAGAATAATGCTTTCTCGATTATGATGTCGAAATCATTCTGCGGGAAATCTTGGCATTTAGATCTCACGAAAATATGCAAGAGCCATAAAGACCTATAAATGTTATCGGAAATTATATTGCTTTGTGTTCAGAAAAGTATATTGCTTTTAATAAGTCTGTAACCAGTATTACACCTCGACATCTCGAACCATTTTCGTTCCCTCAAGGTCTATAACGAAGGGTAATTTCTATTGAAATTTTTAACCTATCAATTTCGTTGTTCCACACTGATCATTTTCTTTCTAAGCAAGATCACTTTTTCTCCATCCATGCAGTCTAAAGAAACGTGCTAAACCCGCTTTGAAGAACGAGCGCTACAAAGATATTTCAGTCCGGTTGTCAATCCAAGAGGTCAAGAATTTACCGTCCAAGGGAAAGTAAGTCCATGAAGCCAATTAATCGATTGAAAATCGCATCCACCTCATATCTGTCTAGGCCTGGGCAACCTGACAGTATCGTAGCCCACGTGCAGTCTCTGACTGTACGACACTTTGCCTAGATCAGGCTTGTGCTTTCACACATTACATTACATCCTACGAGGATTCACACGTTCTTGGATTTTCATAGATCAACTCCATGTCGTTGGTAGTGATTATTCTTCCGATCTACTTTGTGTAATATCATGCAACATTTGAAATGACTTCTTCCGTTTGCAGATTTAGTAACGCATTAAAATCAACTGAACATTTTGACATACATTTCAAGATTCTCCACTACCCCAGGTCAAGTAACAATCAATTATAAAGTTCCCACGATCGGCTCAACTGATTGTTAGGAAGAACTCTAACTGGAAGTTGAAAAGTTCCCAAATATATTTGAGTTTCCGGACGCCTCACAATCTATCATCTAAGGCGATTTATAATTAGCTGTTTGGCTGAATATAGATTCGAAAAACAGCTTTTCAAACATGTCACGTCCTTATTACTCCAGTTGCGTTTTGATATTAGGCTTGAAATTCATTTTGACAATATTTGAAAAACATCTCCTTCACATCTGTCTGAAAAATGAAACATGACATTGATAATCAAGTTTGGTTAAAAACAACAAAATCTTTTGACTTTCGATTGTCTGGCATTGAATGTCGACTTTTTGTCATTGTTAATTTGTCATTGTTTCCCTGCTTGGTTGCTTGGGCTAATTGTGCATTTCAAAATGTTAATTGGAAGGAAGGTTTTGAATTTAATGTCTATGAAAATAGAGCACCGAAAGATTTCGGTTGCTTGTCATTTTGAATGTCTGGTTTGTTCATTTGAATTTGCTTCACAAGTAATCACAAAAGTTATGTAAGTTTAAATGTTGTTCAAATCTAAAAATTATTAATTTAATGAACTGGTTTTCTGAATACAATTCTTAGATATTCTAAATAACACACTGATATATGCTTGCCTTGCCTTCGATGGCTATTAAAGACGACACTTCATCCTATTATTCTTTCAGTTTCGCTATTGGGCTCATTTTGTCTATAATCATTTGTAACCTACTTGTTTACCAACTTTATTTCTTAGGCGCCAGTGCGATCACAAATGATCAATTGATTTAGTCAGATGTGTGTCTCTTCCTACTCACCCAAATTTTTGTTTTACTAATCAATCGACAGACTCTAATATAAATGTCCTCAACAATAAAAATAGTATTTTTAATAATAAAGTTCAAAATGTCCGTTATGTAAGTGATAAAATTAAAACAAGCACCATCTTTTATAGACCTCAATAATATCCTCAGCTTGTCTGTGACAATTGGCACATTGATCCGAATTGTTAATAGATTTCTTACAAACCGGTACATGCAAGCCCCTACCAGGTTGGGATCGTTTGACCGAATTTGAGTAATTTGCTTATCTTTTAATAACTGCTGGCGTTCATCTTCAAGTCATCTTTGTGAAGATGACGCCACTCGATTCTACCTAAACCGCAATTCTGGTTAGCTCGCGATTATTTTCGCTAGGCTTGTTGGTCATGCGATTTGCCGTAATGTGGTAATCTGTGTATCTACAGGAAGCTCCAGATTGACACACTTTTCTGGTGCAAACATCACACTTACAACACGGCTATAGAGTGATATGCGGAAAGATGATCCATCTCAATACGGCTAGTGCTATCAAAGTCGATGGAGCAGTCAAGAGATATCACATTTCATCTCAAACTTACGTGTATCGCAGCTGTAGTATGCTCACAAACATTTTAAGCCAAACAACCTGTCGTCAAATCGCTTGCAAGGTCCACGTGTACAATTTAAATCTGATTCAAGTTGACAAATTCATTAAACGTTGTCCAACATCTCGTTACAAATATTGTACCAACTGTTCCTGTTTGATGCGTTCAGAGGGCAGAAAACAATTAGTCTTGATATCAAAGTAAGCGAACGTAAAATGTCGAAGCAATATATGATTAAATCTACACTCTTTGTTTTGGAAACTCAATCGTTCTAGACAACCAATGAGTTCATGTTAATCCGGAATTTGGAAATACAGTCATTCAGACGATCACAGAAAACAATATGCTTTTGTGTAATCATAAGTCCCGAGTATTACGGTGCCTGAAATTTAATTCATACTTGCTCTAAAAATTTTTGTCGAGCGCTCAGATAGCTAGGATTATTTCGGGTGAATGCTTTGTCATACACCGACAAGCAAATCGACCATAATTTAATAGAAACCGTTTGTGGAGCGTGCGCGGCAAAGAACATCGGTCATTTTAAGCACCTTATTCACTTGACCAGGAATCATTCCTTCATTTTATTTGAACCTCAGCGCTTCAGCGCTACATCAAGACTCACGGAACCTAATCTTAATGTTTCACTTGCTGACGGCGAACAGTCTAGAGCACTTATAAACTTTCATTTCAATTGATTGGTTCGGTAGATTGTGTGAATTATTCATCGAAAGATTGGCTGTGATTAACAAGACTTGCGAGTATAAGTCGTTCTGTTGTTGCAAATCTCCGTGAAACGCATTCGACTCGGTTCACTCGTTAATGACAAACATTTTTAAACCCGGTTGTAGTATTTCTATACACGAGCTGATGCACTCCAAAAACGAGAGAAAATCGACTTCTATCTGCTACTTGTCCGACTTGTAATCGTGTGTTTGGTTGGAATACTGGCTTGTCGCAATTGTTATCCTATCCTGATGCTTCCTTGTAGCATCCAAATGAGCGTGTTCAGTAATCCATTTTGACTTCAAATACCATGCTTAGATAAACTCTAGAATGCGGCATTTTACCCGTGTAGATGATCACACTTGTATTGGCGTCCTTCTTCAAATTGCATTCTTGTATCCCACTTTGTAAACTTCTCTCAAGTTTGTTTGATAGAAGATTTCTCACGCACTGCGATAAAAGTAATTGATATCATTTCAGTCATTTTCTAGGAACTTCGTTTAGACGTATCTAATATTCTAGATTTGATACAAGTCCACGTTTATTTACATCTTTTCCGATAAAACGCCTTGGTAAAATTTATAAAGGTCGATGGCGTCCGTTCGTCCTTCTTTGACACTCGAATCAGTGAAATTATTGGATTTTCCACTCATTCCCTACTGCAAGTTCAAAGAGTTTAGAATCAATTTCGATTCTGTGGTTGGGTTCAATTAAAATTTGCCGGCTTGCTCTCACAGCAATTTCTCCATTATGGGTTACGGTGATGACGCACGCTAGAACCAATGACAATTCAACTTTCCAGAATACGAAATGTTTTCATTACGTTTGAAACGCCTTTGGAAGTTGACGCAATTATAATTAGACCGATCGATGAAGTCAGTAAAATTTTCATTGGCATTCAGCAACAATTACTTATCACAACGTCGGGTAAACATCATGAAATTCATCAGTTGAACGGGATGCGAATTTTGAAACAACTGGGGTGTATAATTCAAAGATTCTTCTACCAACGTGCTCCACAATCAGTCACTTTGTCAAAATGCAATCACAGTCTGGCACAGCTGGTAGATCCGACAAATTAAATGAATCCGATCCAATTTACGAACCCTTGGAATATTGGAAACTTGATTATCTAATTTCCCAGACGAGACAAATGCCAAGGGATCAAATTGCTGCCCATAAACAAATAGTTCTTGTTTTGCCCCATGTTCTGTGGGACAGAATAACAATGTCCCTCAAACCAATACCAAATTTGACTTGGTTGAATTAGAGCGAAAGATATAAATATTTAATAGAGAAATGTTTGCATTGTTAGAGCGATATTGAAGGATTCGTCTTGGCCGAGAGAGATTTTAATTTGTACATCTACTATCGCACGTGATACTAGACTTCACACACATGCTAAACTGATCGGCTAATAAGTCACACTCATACAGAAGGGCAGATTTAGAAGGGAAGATTCTTACTGGTAACGTTACCAAGGATAATTAACGTCTACCTTTGTCCTACAATTGAGTATGCGGTTAAGGTCTTGGCTGCGACTTTACCCAAAGGCAGATACGATGCGATATTATTTTTATTTATAGAATTGCGTCTACCGAAGGACATCCACTAAGACATTTGTTTGAACAACGTGGCAAGAAAGTAAATAGTGGACATACCTTATCCCGCATTGATTGTCGGGGGTATTTTTGGCCGTAGGAGGTATATTTTTGGAATTTCGTACCTCAGCATGTGGTGCAATCACCTTGCCTGGCGATATTTAAAGTGAAATTGGACTTGTATATGCAAGCGAACATCAATTGTGTGCCATACAATTGATAAACTCTACTGGTTATATGCTATATATTTTCACATTTTCATTGATAACCTAATCGTATGATGTTGGAAAATGTTAACAATTTTAATCACAAATCGTTGAATCTTTGCGGATGGCGTAACCATGGACACACAAATTAAATTGGCTGAATACAATGCAAGTTTGATCGAATCGAGATCTTTCAGCGGATCGGAACATGGCTGATATAGAACAAGATAACTCTTTGTGTTTACCTATAATATCGAAACGACATGACACACAGTAGGATGTGTATTTTATTACTGAAAGTGCTTGGTTTTGCAACAACCACAACATAAAGCGGCCTTGAATATTTCAACTAATCTTGTACAACGATAAACATTAAATCTTCCTTCCTAAATATCAAGTGTGTTGGTCCAAGTTTTAAACAAATTAAGGAGACCTACAAGTAGTTCTAGGGAAAATGAAATATCACAGCCTCTGTCAATCTGACATTCTTTTGATGTTAAACTTTGCTAGGATTCCTGTTAAAATCCAGGTACCATAAATCGTTTCGCAAATAACACTTTCGATCTCTCGATTTTTATAACCACCGACGTCAACGAATTCTTCCGCTCAGTGCTTATTTTGTCCTGTCATCCACGCGCAAAATAGTGTGGCGGTGAATTCCCGAATCCCGTGGCGGTGTTGTGTGTTTGCTGATTCATGTTGTTGACAAAAAGTGTTGTATTTTGCTACATTCGTCAGATGGATTTTTGCCGTTTAAATCAATAGAATCACGTGGAGTATGATTGCGCGGCGTTTGCGAATTTAATCATTCAATCAAACTAATCCTGGGTTATTTTCGCTCGAAATTTGGCTGCCGTCTTTCTTCGCGCCTCAGTTAGAATGATGTTTGAATATGGTTTGTCACGAGGTTCCGCATTCAATACGTATATGATTTTGGCTCAATTTTTTTAAATCCCGCTCGCCAATCGATGCTTAGAACACGCACATAGTCATGTAAACAAATCGGAACGAAACGGAAACTAGAAACGCGGAGGATTAGGACACATCATATTCACCCCACCATTCGTTATTAAGAATGTTGGTAAATCAATCAGTGTGGTTCAGTCTGAGTCTGGTTATGGGGATGGAATTACTGAACAATTTTGCTTTGGCTACCTTGGAACACGATCACCGCACTTTCAGATTTGATTTATACTTTCTTGCAGAAAAATTGATTTGATTTAACCAGATATTTGAGATTTATTGAGTCCGATTCGGAAACCATATTTGTGAAAAGGGAAATACGAATCCGTTCAAAACTCCGAAAGGAACAGACCTCTCTACAACCTTGAATCCCGTTCTGCAGCCGATAAAATTTAATATGCATAGCCCCTATTGTGTATGTGTATTATGCAGTGAGTCTATTCGTTAGGCGGACGTTGATTGTACCTGCACACAACGAAAACATTTAAGCGATTACACCTGCGTGCATGGTAATGAATCAATTAATCTTGATCTACCTATCTATTTTAACAAGCTCAGAATCTATCGTGACTTGTGCATTTCTTAACCGAATCAGGATTGGCCAGGCATAAGCAATTTATTCCGAATCTCTGTTGGTACTAACATTCTTGCTCTGGCGAAGCTTCTGTGTCATAAGCGGAACGTTTCTAAAATTACCTTGAGTTAAAAGAATAAAAGGTGGATTAACGCGATGAAGTTGTGCGAGTTGTGCGCTTGATACCTAATTCTATTATCTCACTTATGATACATAATGGGCTTATGACTGTTTGCCGTCATCAAATGGAAGCTTAGTTCCAGTGAGCCATATAAAGTGGAAAAGTAGTTAATTAAGTTATACTTTGACGCAACTCTCTCCAATGGATGACGGTAAACAGACAGAAACCAGTTATGGAGTATCGCTGCAGGGGTTGTGAGCTATGAATCGAATGTTTCGTTCACTTCTTGTGCGCTTGTCTCACTCTGCTGTGATTTTTTATTAGAACAGTGTGGGAAATTGTACAACCGAACAATGTAGATAAAATTGCACGCGTTCACGAACAAGGTAGACCCTTATTACTGTATTTTTCAGCATTATATAATGTATGTACAAACATATTGGTATGGGACGTCCTCGTTTATGATGTTGGCCTCCGTCGGTCGATGTCGACCATGGATGTACAACACATCGCATGAATTTTCATGTTTTGCAGCTTTTTGAATGACTAAACAGTCCGAACAGGAACAGGAACAATCTCTCCCGCAGCGCTGGCAACGATAGTCAGAACTCTGTTGTATTGCATCAGTTGCACGCCGGCGGCGTGATCTGCGTTCAGCAGCCAAGAGCTGTATTTGCTCCTCCCCGGCTTGCAGACGACGCTTTACACAATGCCTCCAATGTGAGCGGTCAAGAGCAAGTTCTTCCCAGCTTCCGGGGTCAATGCCAAGAGCTTTCATATCTATTTTGCAACATCTTTGTACCGCAAGTGCGGTCTGCCCAATGGTCAACTTCCTAATTGCAACTTACCGTAGAGTAGATCTTTCGGAATACGACCATTTTCCATTCTATAGACATGAGCAAACCACCGCAGGCGGTGCTGACGTAATAGGGTGAACATGCTCTGCTTTGTTTATGTAAGCACCAGAAAAACTATATCACTCGAATGCATGCAAATGAGCTTTTTTGTTTGAGCACATGTGATTGAACAGGTTGGTTGTACAAACCTTATTCAACAGTGGCCTACAAGCGCAACTTGTTTACCATTCTTCCACTGTTTCAAGCGCATGTGGATCCTGATCCTACTGTCTGCCTGATGAATGCAAACATTAAGAAACCGGTTGTGGGTTGTGTGATGGAAATGCATGCAAATTAGCTTTTTTTTATATCACTCGACCGTTTACACCATGTGTTTAGCCTATTGAGAAGAACGTTTTGGTTCCCTTATCAAACTTCAACGTTCCGCAAACGTGTGTTCGTGGCAATAAAGACACACGCTCGTAGAAATATAGAATAAACGAACTCGGTAGATGTTAGATGACGTAGAAATAATTAGAGTTGATGTAGCTTAGCATTATTAACAATACATGATTATTACATACCATTAATAAATTTCAATAACCTCAGTAATAGAGTATTAATCGTCAGCTGACTCCTGAACTGTACTTGGATATCAAATCTGACCGGAATATCAAACCAAAATCAAATATTTGTCCTCGGTGCATATGAGCCCATAGGATTTGCCGCAATGCCCAAAATGTGCGCACCCTCGCGGTCGCAACCTTGAATGTCACTTGCGGTACCACGCCATCACCCTTAGCAACAACGTAAACATACAAATGAAAAATACTTTTTCCAACTTGCGGCTCATCACATGTCTAAGTGGACAGTTAGCATACAGTTAGTATACAATCTATGTCACGTTGGTTAAATGAATCAAAGAATTATGTTGTCCGTAATCTCAATTCGCAATGCATAGCTATTAAGCAAGCCGTTTCACATGTTGATCGTTATCTCAAACAGCATTCGTTGTATTCCATATTTTGTTTTGCAGATATTTCTGTGAGATATGCCTGGACCGGATACTCTACGCCCGTACGACCAGTAAGCAATCTGACGGTGGTGTATTTTGGGGAGAGAAATTCGAACTCCAGTGAGTATATGAGAGTAGGCTCGAGATTTGTACACATTTGAAAAATCATTGATGAATACTTGAACTTCAATTGATAGTTAAACACATGGATAACGTATTCATGTATGTACATGTCGAGCATCTTACAAGATGATAATGGATGTGAAATCATTCGAATTTCCTACAAATTAAGCCAGGCGAAATGCTTTATGCAGAAAAAATGAAATTGATTAATACGCAAACTGAGGGGAAATACGGGAAACCTCTTGGAAGATCGAAATATGGACAAACATTTCGTAAATGAGTACATTTTCAACAAAATTCTGAACGAAAACTGCCTTGAGAGTTTCATTGTAAACATTTCATAATGGGTGTCTTACATAGCTAACAGCATGATGGAAAACGGTTGAATACCGGGTTTTTGTATGCAAGTTATCTTCCGAAAAATTCTATCATAAGAATTCACATGTTAATTATATTATTGAATATAATTCATTATACATTATACATATACATACATACATACATACATACATACATACATACATACACATATATACATACCTCAAGTACAATGCAGTATTAAATTTAGTAATTCTAAACTCTGATTGCTGATCTAGATAGAATTAAACATTCTGATTTGTTGTCATTATCGAACACGGTTTTCTGCCGTGTATCAGTGCGTGCATGATGCACAAATTCGTTGTTTATTACCGGGACAAATCTGCAGATGGCGGGCACACATAAAAGGTAGGATAACGAAGCTGAAAACAGAACAAAAAACAAAATGCGATCTCTATGTTTACGATTTGAATCCAAATCAAAAGTTCGGGCAACGAACACACATAAATCAAGATTTTACCTGTACCATTGGATGACAGCTATCAAAAGTACAGAGGATGCAATCAAAATTCAATTGAAGTGTTTGGTTTGCGTGGGTTCATATGGGGTCAATATACAGGGTCGATAGTGGAGTGCCCCTTTGATATAACATCCAGTTTTCGAATTGAAAGGCAAGGATCTATTATAGTTCACAATATCCAGTGATAGTGAATCCCTCAGAAAGCAAATACGCACCGAGAAGAAATGACGTATACAATCTAGTCTTGAATGCGGTATAACGAGACAACTTGGGTGACTCCGTGTAATCTTAGGAGAACTAAGTTGTATCAAATCCGCAGTATTTTATATATTAGGATCATGTCGCTCCTCACTCTACTTTGAGTAAAATCGGTTAATCCCAGCACGGCAATTCGTTCTTGTTATGGGTTGTGCTGCATTCCATCAACTAGATTCCTCGCTCGGCGGTAAATTTTATCCAGTAATTCAATATCTTTACGCAGCCACGGTGCCCAAAATGTTATCAGGTACACACCAGCTTTCCATGCTGACGGTACGCAACCCTCACATATAATTAGCAATACTATTAGACACCACTTGTATTTAATCTGGCTAAGCGTAACATTATATACAATTGGTTATGTGGCTTTTGAATCACCGTTTTTTTCAAATTCTACAGTAATTTTGAATCTAAATACCATTCTTGCATGGTGAACCTTGAATCAGTATCGCAGACTGCATTCATTTGGGATGGTTGACGTAACTGTTTCATGCATTCATATTTCAAATCACATTACATATTTACTCTCTCCAGGGTTACCATGACAACAAGTGACATCATAATGGAAATCTTGATCTCGCCTGCCGATTGATAGAATAGACTGTATTGTTATTGGTAAACTGATACTGAAAAATGTGCTGCAAAGACTTTAAATTGTGTCGACAACTGTCTTGAAATTCCGAATTTTTCTATCCCGTGTTTCTCTCGAGCTATCCACCTTCGAGTAGATGCATCAACGACGCTTAATGGCTGCCGATTTGTACAATTTGTGACCACTTATTCATACCAACTTGCTTGTTTAGAAATGTTGAAAAATAAACAGCATTCTTGTTCACAATGGCCTTGTGAAATGTTCATTATAAACGAAATAGATTTACGAGCATTGTTTTAACACAACCGATATTGTTTAGTCCTGCCATAAGCGGATATTGATGTCTGAAATTTGTCTGCGGCTGATTGATTGGTTCTCGATGTTTCGTCTGGACTACCTCTTGAACACTTTTACACCTTTCACAGTAATTTACCTGAAATATCGATCGTCACAATCAATTTGTACAAGCAAGGTTCCGGGTCTGGCAAGGAGAAACGTTATCGGAACAAGGAACTCAACCAATTCATAGGTGAGTACGAGATCTTCTAGAGGGCGATTCCAATGGTTTCCATCTGTTCAACGTTTGGGTTAATACGATACAATCCATCCCATTCTAAATAAACCAATTATCCAGCATAAACATGCGAATTTACTACAAAAACAGCACAGTGATTCAGTTGTAATAATAAAGGTCTATACCTAAAATCGATCTGAAAAATATTCGGCTTATTTTTTCAAAAAAACATTAATAGGACGGGAACCTATAAACCTTTATTTTGGAACGAGAATACCCTAGACAAAATTTGTCTAACGATCTTTTAACTTTTAAAACTGTAAATGGAACCTTTCATACTGCCGGTAGACTTTAAACGAAGCTATGATTTAGAAAGTATTTGTCGTTGAATCTTACTAAAGAACAGTACACATTTATCCAACGCGATTGGGACAACGCGACGGTTTTAGCCAAAGAAAACAACCGACGAGCGCGAGAATTCATCGAATCGTGGCCCTCAACAACGACATCAATTAACTAGCACCTCCAATTGGCTACAATCTATGGACCAATAAAAACTCGATGGAAAAGAATGCAACATGAACTCCACCCACCACCCGGAGTGATGGTTAACGGACAGACAGATGTTATAAAAATCAATGAATACCAAGTTTAAGTCACTTAGAAAGAAGTTCTGCTGATGATGTCATCTAGCTTGGTGACGAAACGTCCAAAAACAACTAAATAAGCTCGTTGAACACCATATGAACAACATCTAAGCAGCGCACAAATCTAAAGATGCCATTAATCGAATGATCATTATGCAATCCAACGATCTGAGCCGATTCTCATATTTGTTTTCAGTATTGTCTTTCGATGTAACATCCATGTATTTTGAATGCCATTAGGATGCTTTACGCTGATGTACAATTGTTAATAGATTAAATTAATTCCATTCTCATAGAGAGTAGAGCATTTAATCATCTATCATTGTGCCCCACCGTAAACAAACTGTGAAAATTGTAATCCTGGTTTTCTCTCCTCATATGAACGAATATTCCTATTCCACGTGAACACAGAATTCGATAAACCGTATTGTTGTACACATAACCGAGTTGGAAGATTAACTTTTCATCAGATGAAATAAATAATAGCAGTTGCAATCATTCATTTACACCATCTGTGTTTTGTAGCAAAGTGTTCGCATAATGTAGCGATTTCTAACACAGTTCTGAAACTACTGATGAATATCAATTACCCCGTGAAATCTAAGCCGTACGTGATCGCTGGATAGCAACTTTGATCAACGTTTCGTACACAGCACTTTCATACCGCTACCTTGGAAATAATTTTGTTAATACCGATAAGCGTCAGATTATTATTTTCGCTAAATCATTCGTTTTTTTATAGATTTTGTTGTAAAATCGAACCTCCTAATTTTGTCTGAATTCACAATATCGATGTATATACACTCAACTCGTTTTGCTTTTTGAATAGGACTGATGTAGCCTAGCAAGTCATGATTTAAATATCTGAGATTTGAGCTCTAAGATTCAGGGTAGATAAGTAAATAGCTGTACAAAGCCATAAGATATACCATTTTAATTTTAGTAAATCCTATTTCCGTATTTCAATCAATGCAGTATAAAGGAGTAGTAAAAAACCCCAACTTTGAAATGGAGGTGAGAAAATATTAATCGGTAATGCTTGTTTGGCTAAATCATTTTCAGTCGCGCTTGGATAATAGTATCAATGATGGATTTAGTGAAACGTTAGCAACCAGATAATATTGAACAAAAATACCTTTCACTTGGTCACACCATAATTTCTTTCAGTAAACTGTTCCAGTGAAAACATACATGGACCGAATAAAAATCCATCGGCAGTTTACGTAGGAGTGTTGTTTTTGATGGATAAGATAATGTCAACGTTTCGGGAGATTGGAGCTCTTTTCAAATAGCTGTCTGGATGGGTGAGAGGCGTATGGATAATGCTGTAGGTTAAAATTATGTCACCGGGAATACGTCTATGCTCTAGAATGCTTATTGTAGCTGCATATCAAGAAAAATAGAAGAAAAGATACAATCAATATAGCGTTATGATCCACGGTCGATTTACACTAGATGCAAATTACGAATATCATTTATTATGAGCCGACAAAAATCCTATATCACGAGTTGGCGAACATTCAGAACTTCTTCAGTAAAAGAAGTGGATAAATTTCCAGAGGTGCTTTTATAACAACTAAGCATTGTGTCGAATATTAACCGGGACCTCTGTCGATGTCTCCACATGTGGAGAACGAACGTCCTGTTAGCAGTTCGTGGTGGATCATATGTGATCAACGAGATGACCGGCTTGGTGTCGATTTTCACTAAAAGCCTCTTACCGCATTCAAGATTATTGCCCTCATTAGGAGGACGGCAAGCTTAGTTTTAGTTTCATAAAATAACGAAAATTTTGCATACGAAATTATCTACTGAAGAAGCAGGTCCATCTTAAGCGTTTAGCCCCGTTCATTCTAAT
>JACCGJ010003251.1:0-15484 GCA_013407085.1 Atriophallophorus winterbourni
TGTCTCGCACTAAAGTTAGACGTAACTTCTTCTTAATTAGATATGCACAACTTTGGAATTCTCTTACTCTTCATTTCCGTATGTGCACATCTACAGGAAAATTTTAAACGCTTGTAGAAACTCTTACCGTCCACTCACTATCCCAAATCCTTAAGATAAACTCTTCTCTAGATATCTATACTATCATGGGATCCCAGGTTACTAATTCCACATCCTTCTCCACATATTAGTGTATCATGAGGTCTTATAATATTCTCTGGATAACTGGCCATTCAAGTGTCAGGTTGCCGGACCCTAGATATGCTGTTACACATCTTCATCGTAACCGTGCGTTTTATAATCATTTTTATCATATGACCATATCATTAACCGTTATCTGCTTATATTAAACCCATTTATGTATGAAAACATGCTTTACCATAACGTATTTATTAAAACAAAAAAACAAAAAAAGGAAAAAACGCCAAAAATGCCAAAAAATATTGTTTTTTGTGATCTTTTTTATCGTTCATTTTCGATTTACTATTTCACTTTGATAACCTCTCACCATGATGGTGAAGAAAATATTTTTAATTGTGTTTCAGTGTCTCCGACTCCCAAACCAACTCCGATACTGGCCTGTAGCAACTTGTAATTTCACTTTCTTTTTAATTGTACTTCCATTTCCATCAATGTTTGTTTTAATCAAACATTATTCCAGAATATACTTTTTCCGTGCGCGTTCCTCTTCTGCTTGATTTTCGTGATGCTGCGTTATTGCGTGTTTGCGAATCACGACGGTTAACAGCAAAATTGACTTTCGTCGCATTTTTCAGCTTCGCCAATTCTAATTGCTGATCAACGCGATACACCGGAGTTTGGAGCTGGAATATTTTTGTGTGTGGATATTTGCATCGGACATTGAATTTTCACTTTTCGTGAGTTCGTTCCTTTGTCCATTTTTACTATAACATTTTCCTGTTATACTTTTTTTGCATTTATCCACTACATAATTGGTGAGCTCGACACTACATAATTGGTGAACCCGACACTACATAATTGGTGAGCCCGAGCAATACATAATTGGTTAGCACGTATTCCACTTTTTGCTCAGAACTCCCGTTATTTTCTCAATTTTGCTATAATGTCGTCTGAACCCACCAAATCGCAAATGAACGTTATCAGCTGTAGCACGCCAGCATTTGACCCTGCCAACCCGCACGTGTGGTTCATCCAAATAGAGGGTATGTTTCGTTTCAGACGGATCACGAAACAAGAGGTCATGTTTTCTTTCGTTCAATCACAATTACCGTCGTACATCGCGAAAGAAGTATTAGATCTTCTTGACCCCATGCCCTCTATTTCGCCTTACGACACACTGAAGGCTGCTGTGCTCAAGTGTACTATGGCCTCTGACGAAGCAAGGCTAAAACAACTGCTGGCTGGTGTAGAACTAGGCGACAGAACCCCTTCACAGCTGTTACGCCACATGCGTTCCCTGGTGGGCAACACAAAGTTAGACGATTCCGTCCTACAGCAACTTTGGCTGAACTGCTTGCCACACAGCACTACCGCCATCCTCGCCCTGTCGCTCGATAAAGTATGCCTCGACACATTGGCCGAACTAGCAGATAAAATTCACGAACGCATTGACAGAACCAGCGTCAATCAAGTTTCAGAAGGTAGTAATCTCTCAAAACTAGAAGCCACCGTGGCCATGCTAACTAAGGAGCTTGCATCCTTACAGCTCATCATTTCCAACATGAAACGACTCGAAACGTCTAGAGCTAGACCCCGGAGTCCATCTGGAAATAGAAGCCACTCTCGCCCTCGCGATACAAACTGGTTCTGTTATTATCACCGTCGTTTCGGAAACGCCGCGCGCAATTGTCGCCCCGGGTGTAAACATCCTAACGCTGACAGCCACCGTGTTGAAAAACCACGTAGCAAGTCAGTTATGACGACGACCGTTCCTGGCAAACCCACTAGTCGCCACTTATACGTCTACGACGCATCTTCTAAGCTCAATTTTCTCGTAGACACCGGTGCCGAGGTAAGCGTTATACCGCGCAGTTACGAAAAACGCGACCTCCGTCCTTCGGGCATCACCTTGCAGGCGGCTAACAATTCGAAGATCTCGACTTACGGTGAAAAATTTTTAAAACTCGATCTCGGACTTAGACGTGAATTCCCTTTCGTCTTCTTGATAGCCGATGTTCAGAAGCCTATCATCGGTATCGACTTTCTGACGAAATACGGTCTCGTAGTCGATCTCCAGCACCGACGGCTACACGACAATACCACGTCACTAAACGTGTCCGGTAAACTATGTTCAATCACCTCACCTGGTCTTCGAATTTTCGTCCCGAACAATGCCACTTACAGCGATTTCCCGACCCTAACACGCCCAGCACAATACACGGAGCAACCCACCCACGATGTTCATCATCACATCGTCACTAAAGGGCCTCGAAATGTTGCTAAAGCTCGCAGGCTACCGCCTAAAAAGCTGAAAGCAGAAAAACGCGAATTTGGCTCCACACTGAGACAGACTGGCAAAAGGGTACTTGACAATCGCACTACCGGCGAAGCTGAACCAGCACCTTACCGCTCAAGACCAAAGCAACACTTTCAGCTACGCAACGGTAATAAAGACAAAGCTAGCATCGATCGCTTCAAACCCGCTTACGTTGAACGAAAGTCATCACAAGAAGCTACCACTTCGACCCCACCCACACAGCCTATGACGACCAGTGATGTTACATCCAATCGACCCTCACCCATCCTGTCTACTCCTTCATCCCGTCAAACACGTACCGGCCGCAGAGTGAGGTTCTCCGCAAGACTGGTTGAATACATGCCCTAAACGGTGTATCGAGCGTTCCTCCGTCGACTCACGCTCTAGGGGGGAGTTCTGTAGCAACTTGTAATTTCACTTTCTTTTTAATTGTACTTCCATTTCCATCAATGTTTGTTTTAATCAAACATTATTCCATAATATACTTTTTCCGCGCGCGTTCCTCTTCTGCTTGATTTTCGTGGTGCTGCGTTATTGCGTGTTTGCGAATCACGACGGTTAACAGCAAAATTGACTTTCGTCACATTTTTCAGCTTCGCCAATTCTAATTGCTGATCAACGTGATACACCGGAGTTTGGAGCTGGAATATTTTTGTGTGTGGATATTTGCATCGGACATTGAATTTTCACTTTTCGTGAGTTCGTTCCTTTGTCCATTTTTACTATAACATTTTCCTGTTATACTTTTTTTGCATTTATCCACTACAGGCCCTTTATTCTTCCGCATAAGACTGATGATTCTATATGAACCGAAATCCCTACTGACAAACAGTTTTGGTTTCCCTTATTCGATAATTCTTTGACTTTCCTGGATCGTACAACCGGCCCAAACCACATGTAATTTAAACCAATCTCTCCTCATCCTTTTCTAAATTTTTTAATTTAACTTCGGATTTTTACATGTACTTTTCTTCAATCACACCCACCAACATTCCGAAAAAGTCATAATAATATATATATATTCATATATTCTAGGAACTTACTTTAATTTACGTAAATTTATTTTTAGTGAAACGATATTCACACGCCCCATTTCCTTCAATTTTTTTCTGTTATTTTCTTTTTTTTCAATCTCTGCTCCAGAATTAATCGCATCCTCTTCATTTGCTTATTTCGATGCAATCTAGATGAAACTTTATTACGGTGTGACATTGCGCGAAAAAATTAACTTTCTTACCCTTGTAAATTTACCATTCTTCATTAAACGGAAAAATGTTCAAAAATTCCGCTTGATAAGATCATTTTACAATTTATTTAATTTGTACACATTGATAACCTGATCCTGTTTTGCATGCCTTGGTTTACCAAGAATATAGTATTTTTATATTCATGTACACGGGGTACAACCGTACACTCACTAGAATAGAGAAAGGAAAAGTGCTCTACCTATCTTTCCATCTGCTGATTTTTGTCGACAATCGGGTTACCAGATGCAGACTTTATGGGAGCCGTTTTAAGTTTGTTTAGACCAATGGCTCTTTTGATCCCATTATACAGTATCTGAAGCTTTATGGGAACTGTGACAAATTTCAGTCTAGTATTCAGTTGCACATCGTCTTGTAATTTAACCTTTTTGGTTTTGATTTTGTTAGTTGGGGGCATGTAATTTGGAGTGCACCATTGAGATTAAACGTAACAGCATTACTCTGTGAGAAATTCCTACGGCGCTTGTCATTTTAGCTGATTTTAGCTATCAACCCTTTAACTAGAAGATATACAATGAGGCTTAGGAAAGTGTAGCGGTTGATCCAACGGAGATTTCACCACTAACTGCGCACGCCTTCTGATTATTGTACCCAACAAATTGGAACACACTTCTCAACGTAATACGGCATACAGATCCAAAACAATCAGACGATAGACTTGTCCCAAAACAGAACACGTTAGCAGCGTGAATAATATATTCAAATTGTTTACATATTCACATGTATCATTATAACAAAACAAATGACAAAATATGTAGGATTAATATAATAATATATACAATGATGAAAACACCATAATATTCCCTCCCTAGAGCGTTAGAACAGGGTGAAACGCTCTAAACGAAAAGTTAATTCGCGTAGTCTGCAAGATTTGCAGGCCACCTGACTCTCCGACCTGATCGAGTTTTTTTGGTTGTGGAGGGTTAGTCAGAAGATGGAAGAGAGAGTTCACGCGGCTGAGTCGATTGGGATGACTGAGGCACACTGGGAAAAATTGGAGTGGGCGGTGTTAAAGGAAAACTGTCAACATCGATGGTACCACTTCGGGTGTGAACGTTTGAGGGTGGTGTTTCGTCGAACACTGGCTCGATAAAAGCTGCTTTCAAGCGGTCGATAGTAACCGTATATTTAGCACCATTTTTCTCGATGACGAAGTATTAGGCAAAGCGGCTAATGACTTTGAAGGGTCCAGTGTATGGTGCTTCCAGGGGTTTGCGCGTGTGATCAGTTCGAATAAAGACAAAGGCACATGACTGTAAATCACTTGGCAAGTAAACGTTACTTTTGTATGGGCGAGTGGGGGTGCCACGCAATTCACGCATGAAGCATCGTAAGCAATTGACATAATTGGGAACAGTGATGTCTGCTGCTACGTCATCGGATGCAATCAATTCACCAGGGAGGCGGAGTGGAGTGCCGTAAGCGAATTCTGCCGCGGAACAACTGAGATCTTCTTTGACAGTAGCACGTATATCAAGAAGGATCAATGGCAGGTTCTCTGCCTAATTTTCCGTATTTCCATGTGACATAAGTGCGGCTTTCAACTGTTGATGGAACCGTTCAACAAGTCCGTTAGCGCAAGGATGGTGAGCTTTTGTTTTATGTGATTAGCACCTAGAACAATAGTCAACCCACGGAAAAGGTTGGATTGAAACTGGGATTCACGATCCGTAGTATTAGTTGATGGGACACCATAATTGCTGATCCAGTTTTGCTGAAACGTTTTCGCTACGGTTTCTGCTGTAATATCGGTAATAGTGATGGCTATAGGACAGCGGCTGAAACGGTCGACACAAGTGAAAATGTATGTGAAATCATTAGAGATAGCCAGAGGTTCGACAATGTCGAAATGAACAAGCTGAAATCGTTGACTCGGTGGAGGAAAAGATCATGGGGCACTGAGATTATGACGTTGCACTTTGTTGCGTTGATACTGAATGCAGGCTTTTGTCCGATTTTAAATATCCGCGTGCATTTTTGGCCAAGCAAAGCGATCGGTGATCAACTTACGAGTAGCACGAATACCGGGGTGAGAAAGCGAATGAAAGTGTTCAAAAATGGACTTCCCAAGTAAATTTGGTACTAAAGGACGGGGATGGGCGGTGGAAAAATCACATAATAAAGTCAAACTCCAATTGGGGATAGGGACAGTTTGAACTCTAAGGGATGATGTAGATTGATATTGCTGTAAGTCACTGTCATGTTGCTGAGCCTCTGCTAAATGCTTGAGATCGAAATTCGATCGACTGATTGCGGTGAGCTGCATGCGAGAATATGCATCTGAAACTGTGTTTGATGAAGCAGACAGATAACGTATATCACTCGTTAATTGCTAAATATAGTCAAGTTGACGTATTTTGCGGGGTGAATATCTATCAGCTGTAGCAGACAGGGCACACGTCAGGGGATTGTGATCAGTTCAAACAGTGAAATTGCGGCCTTCGAGCAAATGGCGAAAATGGCGAACAGCAAAGTATATATCTAACAATTCACGACCAAATGTACTGTAACGTGTCTGGGCGGGTTAAGACGACGGGAAAAGAATGCAAGCGGTTTGAAAACACCGTCAATACTTGTGCTGTATGACAGCACCGACTGCTGCTTGGGATGCATCAGTGGCAAGCGAAAGTGAAGCATGAGGATTCCTAGACATGTAGGATAACGAAGATGCTTCATTCAATGCGGTCTTCAATCGTTGAAACGATTCAGCATCAGCATTCATTTTAAATTGTCGTTCATTTCCGCGTAATAAATCAGTCATTGGTTGAGATATGTAAGCACAATCGGGAATGAATCGTCAGTAGTAATTGACCTAACCAAGAAATCGACGTAACTGTCGAAGAGAATTAGGACATTGATAGTCGTTAATGGACGAGAGTTTATTGGGTAAGGGGCGAATGCCGTTTTGATCGACATGATGTCCTAAAATTTCAAGAGCAGCGACACTAAACAGGCATTTATCCGGGTTAACCACCACGCCAAAGTGTGAAAGTCGCTGAAACACCGAACGCAGATTTGCTGCATGTCCCACTTGAGACGAACTAGCAATGAGGACGTCATCAATATATACATGAACGAAAGATAATCCTTTGAAAACTTGGTCCATGAATCTCTGGAAGGTTTGAGCAGCGTTGCGTAAACCAAAGGGCATTTTTAGAAATTCATAAAGACCAAAAGGTGTAGTGATGGCTGTTTTTGGGATATCTTCTTCGGTGACAGGTATCTGGTGGTAAGCACGCACCAGGTCCAGTTTGGAAAACACAGTCGTTCCATTCAAGGAAAGTGCGAAGTCGTATGTGGGGGGATAGGATAACGATCGGGAACAGTATCTCTGTTCAGAGCACGGTAATCTCCGCATGGACGCCAGCGTCAGCTTTTCTCTTTTTAACCATGTGAAGGGGACTTGCCCATGGCGATTTGGATGGCCGTATGATTCCAAGTTCAAGCATGTGTTCAAACTCAGGCTTTGCGACATCGAACAAGTTCGGAGCCAAACGACGGGGTCTGTTAAACACTGGAGGACCACGGGTCAGAATGTGGTGTTTGACATCATGTTTAACAGTAGTCGATTGCGAACACGGTTTATTAATTTCGGAAATTTCTGTCAGTAAGTCACTGAACGTTGATGGTAGGTCATGGGTAAGTACTCGAATGGTTCGGATGGGGAATCACAGAAGTTTCCAAATGAATTCATCTTCGTTAAATTGTCAATAAGCTTATATGTAACTATATTGATCGAAAAATCAAAATGAGAAAGGCAATCTGCACCCAGAATTGGTACTTTGACATCGGCGAGTGTGAAAATCCATCGAAAGTTACGTCTGAGACCTAATTCGACAGAAAAAGATCTCTGACCGAAAGTAGAAATTTTTGTGCCGTTTGTCGCCTGTAACGTCAACGAAGACGGGTTCTTGCGTTCCGTATTGGATTTCGGCACCCGTGTTGATGAGGCATCGCATTTTAGTGGCCCTGTCGGTAACGTAGAATAGACGGCTTTGAAGGATGCCAGACAGTGCTGCGTGTCTACTGTTTGGCTTCGCGGTTTCCCTGCGTGGACAAATTTGAGTCGTAAGTGCAAGATGGCGTGCAATGTAGGGCCTTTGCACCCAATCGACGATGATAATGGCAAAATCGCGATCTGTTAGAACGACTGGTAGATCGTTTCTTGGGCTGACGAGGATGATGATTTCGAGAGTTACTACGGGATCGTGCGATGTTTGGTACTTGCAGTGACAAGATATGTAACATCAATTTCAACTCTTCAAAATCGCTCGGAGTCTGTACACTGGAATTTTCGACACTTATGTGTCTGACATGAAACAATGTAACGCTGTGCGAGATATCGTGAACTTCGTCTGCAATGCGTGCCAAGTGTTGGAAACTGGTGTGCTTGTCCATAATGGCTAAGACTTTGCGGACGTAGGCTGTAAGACTCTGCTGCCATAATTCACGAATGATCTTGTCATCAACAGGCTTGTCTCCTCGTAATTGGAGCATATGTCGCAGGTGTTGTGACGGAGTGTGATCACCCATTTCTAAGCCGGACAAAAGTTTCCGCGTCGGTAGACGAAGTACGTGAAATGATGGCATGTTTCAGTGCATCGTAGGGATAATCAGCAAGACGGTTGTATATTAAATCAGCAACCTCCTTTGTGACTGACGGTGCAGCATACCAACTACACGATTGTATTGGGCTCTTTGAGTTTTTACGCGGTAAGACTCGAATAATGCTTTAATTTTTGCGAATCAGATGCGAGGGTCATTCATACAAAAAGAAGGAGGGCTAAAGTGCGACATAGTGTCTGTAGAAATGTCCTCAGATGGGGTATCAGAAAATGCTGACTTAAGATCCATTTCGTAAATGAAAAATATATATGACAGCAAAATCAAAATAAATGGGAGTATATGGTACGAACGAAAATTTCAAAAACAAAAATGTTTGGGGCTCACCAATTTGTAGCGGTTGATCCAGCGGAGATTTCACCACTAACTGCGTACGCCTTCTGATTATTGTACCCAACAAATCGGAACACACTTCTCAACGTAACAAGGCATACAGATCCCGTAACAATCAGACGATAGACTTGTCCCAAAACAGAACACGTTAGCAGCGTGAATAATATATTCGAATTGTGTACATATTTACATGTATCATTATAACAAAACAAATGACAAAATATGTAGGATTAATATAATAAAATATACAATGATGAAAACACCATAAAAGCTCATAATCGTCTGAATCCTGGGCAATACAACTTCAGGAAAATTTGCCTGATGAACTAATCGCCTGTACGTGGGTAGCCACGTTCAAAAAGGATTCGGATGCCTCGTTGCATGAGCTTTTTCATAATCCTATCCCTGAAGTTACAGGTCACCTATAAATTAATTTAGAATAAAAATGTTTAACAATGTTATTTTTATAGGCAATTTACTACAATTAAAAAACATGAAACAGCACGAAAAAAGATACTGTCTCCTCACCTTTGGTGAGGGAAGTTTTTGCTCTACATTCCAGGTAACCATCCTACCAGAAGAAATCTGTGAACCTATTTTGTTTGAAGTGGTGGGCGCTCTTTTTGGCATACCACCGGAAGAAATCTGGACGCTCGATTGACGACCTAGCCACTTATCGTCCTGTGCAACCTGAACCTGAACCTGAACCTAATTATGTAACATCACGCTCTAAATATATACATTAATCCTTCTTCAGCTGACAGCTTGGTGAAGAGAATTCTTCTCCAAATTTCCCAGCCGCAGCTATAAAACCAGTGTACCGATGGACGATCTGGTTAACTCTTGACGCATCATCGCCTATCACATGCGGCGAGGATACCAAAGAACAAAATAACCAACTTTCGCAGTAGTGGTCACTTCTTATCAGCTTTTCACAGCTAAAAATTCGGTAAGTTCAATTAGCCTATCTGCCACCTAAAATCATGCGTCTACTCGACTGAACTGAACTTGAGCTTGAATTTCTAAGGCGGCTCGCTTAAAATTACTTTGATATAGTCACATGGCACTGTTTCCGGACTCCTTTGTGAGAAATCTACAGTATTGCTTTTATAATCCAGAAGAAGTCGAGACACTGTCAGTTTGCAAAATTCAAAATGAGATGACTTTTGATAAATTGACTGGTAGAGGTGTAGATGGAGGCCTCCACGATGTTTCAATGGGTAACAATTTTTAATTATTATTTTTTCAGGGCTATGTACCGAAAAGGACTTGTGTGGCCACTGCGGTTTGAGTTTTCTATTGTGTCCGGGCCATTTTGGATTCATTGAATTTGCCAAGCCTGTATACAATCCATTGTTTTTTGACCTTCTTTGTAAAGTAAACTTTGTTATGCTCAACGTTTTTAGCTTCTCAAATCATTTTGTTTCAGTTGTTTTCGACTCTACAACGTGGAATGCCTACCTGCCATTTTATTTCATCTAGGTGCACCAAGTAAATCACCTTTGCTCATATTTAAGGCCATACTCTCCCCGGTGTACCAAAGAAACACGACTTGAAGGAACTTGAAGGCTATACAAAAAGACAATTGCGACAGCTAGCCATTCGAACCCTCAGCTCCCGTCCACGTGTCCCTTGTAAATTATGCTGCTCCAAAGCCTGGATAATGAGGCACATCAATAAACAACAGCTTCTTGCTCGTCCAGTATCAGAAACAGCTCGGTCACGATCGCTGAAATCTGAACTGAATGCCTCGTACGTATTTACAAATCGTTAGATTTTCGCAAGCCATTCATCTAACTATAACTTTTATCTAAACTACTGAAAACTGTAAGATGGAATGTGCTGACAACTGCTGTGTCGATAGATAGATATATTTGAAACATCCCTTGTCTGCTCTAGCGTTCTTCGAGAATGTTTGATGTTGCTTTCTATCTAGCCGTCTCAGAATTGAAACGGGTAGGTTACCAAGCTTAGCGTAAAGAAATGGATTAAAAGCTTTCTCGCAATTATTATAACTTTCACCTTTTGTCAATTTGTTAATAGTTTACTAGTTTAAAAAATCTTTTCGTATATTAGCACTTGCATCTTGTGCTAACACACATATCCTCGAATGTCAATGCTTCAATACTTTTGCAAAGCAGTTGTTGCAAGTTGCTGTAACATTAACCAGTAATCACAGGTTTAAACAAAAGAGTTTACCTTAAAGTTAAGTATGGGGATTGAATGTTTGATAGAGTGACTTTCATATTTATCTGCGATATGTAAGCTTGCAAGTCTGTTGAACTTACAGTAAAAATCATACACAATTAAAGCTTAGGTGCTTAATCAAGGGGTTTATTTCTCGGTATGTGCCATCTTTTTAGCTGTTTAACCTCGTAAACCGTTTGATATCTAATACTTGCCACTATTTAATAAATGGTACAAGGCACCCATTGCGTACTCCCAATGGAGCTTCCCCATGCATGCCAATTTCTGTGCCTCGATCCCTCTTCAGAACGTACCATTGCGTAAACGTTGTGCATATCTAGTATGTGCTCCTGTTTAAAATCCATAATTTCAAATTTTCCGTTATGGAGAATTTTTGCGTCTCATATTTGTTCTGTTCTGCTAATTGCTAGCCTTTTATGACGTTAAAAGAGCTACAAACCAACCGATAATAAAGTGTATATCGTGTGCATCGAATCGCTTACTTTTCTGTAGCTTCATCAAGAATTAACAAGAGAGGTATTGAGTTCCACATTATTGCTTCTGAAAATTTAAAAATTACGAAATATCCTGTAATAAGCTATCATCACGTGACTGGGTGACCTTTGAGTATTAACTGATAAGAGTTTCATTTGCAAATATTTTGAGTTTTAGATGGACATCGACATCAGTACGATGTTTAACCAAAAAAGTGCATGGACGCTTCTTACATCTAGCTTCATTTTCATTATCTAACCGCACAAACACTAAACTTTTATTGCATTTCTTTAACTTGATTTTTTTCATCATTCAATATCCCAAAGTGTAGTCTTCTATACGCTTTGGATATCGATTATCATTTAGTTTATTTTTTCGATTTGAAGCTCAAGCTAAAGTAAAGTTAGACCGCGTAGATGCGCAATCGTGTAGTGCTCCTGTACTCTGCAGGTACCAATGTGTTAAATTAATTTGCCACCGATACTGAGCTGCGTGCGGGAACACGCTGGGGTCTCGTTTCCACCTTATTTTTGCTTTGTCTGTCTAAACTTGGCCAACCTGACTGTATCTCAGCTCACGTGCAGCTTGCTTGTCACATATACAGACCGCGAAAAAACAATATTAACAATGAGACGTTTGCCGTGCATGCGGTAATCGTCCATGTAGCATATATTTGTAGGTTTTGCGCGGTTGTACTTCCTCTCACTCGCTTTAAACCTTATGTGTAGTTCTCATTGGTTGTACATATATGTCTATCAGTCTATGATATATTGATGCGTGGTGTTATCCTAAATCACTTGCCGAAATTCACGGGCTGAATCCTACCGTTTTTGTTTTTACCCCTGGTTTGAGCATTCTTTTGGTTCTTATTTTTAGCGAAGGCGATGAAAGTATCGATGATATAATCGAACTCGCGGAAAATAAAGATCCCCGTTTGACTTCTTCTATCGAATGCGGAAGCATGTTTTTTGATCCAGCTGCCCCCGATTCTAATCCCGATATTGAGAAGACTCGGTCTGAATTGTTTGCTGTAACTCGTGACGAACTTGCGGAAGCCTCGAAACTATGTCGTAATACTAAAGACGCCTGTCTTTTGCCAGGTGAACTGCCATGCTTTGTTTATCCTAAATCGTTGTTTTGCATATAGCATCTGCATTAATATTCGGTTATCTTCAGTATGTTCGAAACTAAAATTTACGCTCATCCATCAATTGGTCGTTATGGATATTTCATCATCAAAAGTGCCGTATATCCGGTTTCCCAGGCCTAGACAGATATAAGAAAGTGGAAATGACAGTCAGGCTCCAGTGTGTTTCTGCATGCAGCATACTACGGATGGCAGATCAATTTAACAGGGTGTTAGCTGCACAGAACAAAGGTACTGCACAATTGCATATCCGTGCATTAATTAGTAGTTAATGTGTCATTACAAAATCCCTAAACGATTTCTGAGATTGTCATGTTATTTATCTCCATGACTATCATCGTCCATGAAACGTACTCAGCCCTGTGATGTTTTCGGAAATTTTACTGCTTTCGGGATCTTTTTCCCGAAAACAAAATTGTTTTACAGTTGTTCTTTTGGGGTGTATTTTCAGCTTCAAACAATTTTACTCTCCGGCACCGTAGCCTTTTAATTGCTCACGTTTACTTTCTTCTATTTATAAAAAATTGGCATCTTGTGAACAACATTTTTATCATATTTGACTTCCTTTTTATAATTATTTTCGTGCAGCTACTCGCCATACGATTGACTTGTTGAAGCAATCTAGTGTACACTATTAGTATCTCTTGTTTTACCTTATTTCATTTGTGTACTGATTCATCTCAATTGTTTATTACGTTAGTTAATGTAGATACTTGCTATTAGTTGTAATGATCTCCAGCATTGTTTCCAGCTGTCAGTTCGGATCACGCCTACGATGTGATTGTAATGAAATTAAATAGTATAATCTGCAAAAAATACGAAACTGTTCTGGTTGCGTGTGTTGTTATATAGTCCAGTTATCCTTTGTGCGTCGACATGGCAAATAATGCTTATCGTAATGAGATTGCATTGATTACCCGGCTACTGTTCATGCTAGGCTTTGAGATAAATTTGCTTATGTTGTCCTTGCATACAGAAAGCACTATGTAGCACTGCTACTGCAAGGCGACATCTTTGAAACGGTTTGGTGCACCCTAATTTCGAAACTGTGTTGTAAT
Source organism: Atriophallophorus winterbourni (assembly GCA_013407085.1). Taxonomy (NCBI): domain Eukaryota; kingdom Metazoa; phylum Platyhelminthes; class Trematoda; order Plagiorchiida; family Microphallidae; genus Atriophallophorus; species Atriophallophorus winterbourni. Next base: position 13,606 of record JACCGJ010003251.1, read on the forward strand.
ACGGTCTAGAGCTCGTGAGTCGCACTAAGTTTCACCATCTGTCCCTATTTTGCACGGATGTGCAATGGTGCAGTACTTTATGTTGTGCGGCCAACACCGCGCTAAATTGATTGGCCAGAGGTAGTGAGCTGCATGCTGATACAAGCTGGAGTCTCACTACCATTTCCTGTTCTTTTTTCTTCCTCATATATGTCTAGGCCTGGGCAATCTGACAGTATCCTAACCATCGCGCAGTCTCTAACTGTGCCTGGATCGTGCTTGTGCTTTCATATATACCTACATACATTTCGCTTATTACGGATGCACAACCACGGAAACTGCTTCGCTGCCGTATCATTCATTCATTGATTGTTTTATAAATTGACGAAATCGGCTTACCGGAATCAATGTAGGATTAATTTAGTTGTGTTTTCATCTGTCTGTCATAATTAAATTAAAAATATCCGTTTGATATCCGTCACAGAAACGGTTCGAAATCTTCTTCGCTGTTTATGGGTCAACGATGGTGGATTATTGTGCTTGTTACTTCCGATGTTGGCAGCCGCTTCAAAGCGCTATCAGTTTGGAACTGATATTTTCTTCATGAACGGGGTTCTCATATCCCCGTCAATTTGTCGTCTGGTGCGTCTTTAATTTTTCATACAATTTTCTGCATCGCCTCATCTCCCATGCATCGCGAAAGACTGCTTATCATCTGTTTCTCGATTCCTCCTCGATCAATATAGTTTTCTCGTGGTTGTTCAACATAGTAGTTCAATCAAACGACGAATCCTTCTTCTAAATATTTTTTGTTTAAAAATGCATGCAGATGAGCATTTTTGTTCATGATCATTGGTTTAATCCCATCTTCTTGTGCTTGGGCGCCTGATTAAACAGAATGGTTGTGCCAACCTTATCCAACAGTGGCTTACAGGCGCAAATTGGTTAACTATCTTCCGCTGTTTCAAAACATGCGGATTCTAATCGTACTGTCCATACGTGATTAGTGCAAACAGCACGAAACCGATCGTGCATACGACTACGTTAGCAGGGAGGTTTTTTCAAAATGCTTTATGTTAAGGACTGCCCTCCAAGAGTGCTAATTTATCTGACATGATGGGCTTAGTCCATTTTGAAGGTTGTACTTCAGGGGATGTTGAAATTCTCCATCGCGTTAAACAAGCATATGTTTTTGCTCCCGCGCTTTTCGGTATTTCCTTTGCTCTCCTGCAGAAGCACGCTTTTTGACCAGAATATAAAGTGATAGCCTACGCACGCGATGTGATGGCAAGCTTTTTAATCTGGACCGTTTGAGAGCACAAATCAATATACGGAATAGGTTATTTTGTGACCTGCAACCATCGTTGCTCAGCCTCAAGATGTGCACGGATGTGCAATCGTGCAGTACTCGTTAGCTATGCAGCTAACACTTTCATTATCGTGTCTGTCTAGGTTTGGACACTCTAACAGTAACTTACCCCACGTGCAGTCTGACTGTACGGCACTTTGCCCCGATCCGATTTATGATTTCATGCATACAGACCCAAGACCAGTCTGCTGAACGTTTTTCGTAGCCATAAAGACATTTAGCTGGTAATCAGCATGAACCAGACCAAAGTTTTCGTCAATGGCTTTATCGTCTCCCATCATTTCTGTTGAAAACTTTTCGCTTTAACCAGTATGGAATTTCAGATATATAGTTTCAACTATCGCAGAATGACAGAGCAACTTCTATGTTGTCCCGCATGCGTACTTAATGCTTGACTGTATGGCAGTGAAACCAGAGGTATCCGTGCTAGACGCAAACGGAAGCTAAATGCTTTTCTATTTACGGCGCAACCGTCGCATTTTGGATAAAATTACAAATGCATGGGTACTTTCTAAAGCTGATTTATAGAAC
>JACCGJ010003252.1:0-10284 GCA_013407085.1 Atriophallophorus winterbourni
CTTGATGGAACAGCATAACTAACCACAGCCCAGATGGCTTTTGCAGTTCAATTCGAGGATCGATAATTTCATGATGGACGTCATTTGAATCGAAGCGTACCAGAGAGAAAAGAACATCATTAAGAAACGCAGACGTACCTGTTGATGTGCATTGTCATGTAGTTGATACGGGTGATTCGCCGGACTTCGCCCTCTTACAGGACTCTCCATACTTCCGGCACCCGAGTTGCTACTCGCACTTGCTGTTCTCGTTGGTGTGTGGCTTGATCTAGGTTCAAACAATTGTGGGAATCCACCGGAAAGCTCGAGCATTGGACGCGATCTGGGAATGAACGGGTTGGAGTCGGAATCTTCGTGATCCCAAGAATCTTGGTCCCGATCTTTGGAAGGGAACAAAGGGGGTGATTGATTCTGATATCCGAGAATTCCCGTGACAAATGACGATGGTATCTAAAAAAACTGTATTTTAAATGTTTGCCGTTCTCGTAATCAGAAACTTGACTAAATTGGGTGCGTTGATAGTATTTATTGAACTGCTATCCTCTTTATCCTTTAGGCGTGATTATCCTGTCTGACTTAGTAAACTCAATGCAATGTCGAGTCGCTGCCAACAAAGCTGAAAGCAACTTGGGTCTCCTTAGAAGAGTCCTAGATTCGTTTGACCCCAACATTATCTGCAAATTGATTTCAACCAACATCTGTGCTCATATCGAATATGCTATACCGGCATGGGATCCTTGGTTGAAAAAGATATTCAGCTATTGGAAACTCCACAGCGCAGAGCGACAAAACTCGTCCTGGGCCTATCTAATTATCCATACGAAATGAGACTTAAATTATTGAATTTGCATTCGGCTCAATACAGACGGAAACGAGGAGTACTAATATTCATTTGGACAGTGCTTAATCAAACATATCATCCATGCGGTCGTTTATTTCGCATTTCCCATAACACACATCTGCGAGTTCACCAACAGTGTAGCAGGTTGAACTGCCACAAATATGCATTTTCCGTTCGCAATGTGCAATTGTGGAACAGTTTACCTACTCATGTGGTACAATCTGGAACCATTGACGTTTTCAAAAAATCACTAGATACCAATATGGACAATTATGTTTTTCACGTTTGACAATAATCTCTAACAATATTTTGATATTTTTTACCAGCCGACCAGATGTACATTTGTGTGGGTCTTGTAAAGCGTAGCTTTTTACCCGCATATCATCTATGAATAAATCTATGAATTTCGCTCAAATGTTGATCAATTTTCATCATTTACAAGTTTTTTTTGATTCGCTATGCATCCTATTCGCCTCAAGATATATCTCTCAAAGTGAGGATTTATTTTGGTGAAAAAATGATGTTGAGTTTAACTAGTTGATACGGTTTGTATTATTTTCTGTTGCTATTATCTGCTTACTGTGTATTTATTTATAACGCAACCGTGTACAGCTTAAATTTAGAAAAAAATTGATAACACTCAATCGTTCACTTCTGGATAAGGATAGCAGGACCAACCTGTTAAATCATATGTGCCACATATATGTAGATGGATTAAAGCCATTTCTCTACTGTTTCCTTATCGTACTGTCCCTACCGGCCTAATCTTCGGGATGCTTCGCGTACATGCCAAATGTCATCATCGATAAAACTAAATTACCGATGATCGTGGTTTATTCAAATTTATACGGCATTCATCTGTCCGTACATCATCCGCTTGTCCAATCGTTCGTCGTCAGCCTACTTAATAACCGATTCCTATTGGTCCAAAATTGAACCAATCAACGAAGAACGGACAGGCGAACGCCCTATAAAAGCTCAGGAATGACGAGGCAATTCGAAAGACGTTTGGCTGATTATGTCAATCAGTTTAATGAAGAAAAGTCCGGAATTAAAATTCAAACTTGGTAAACACCGTCTTAGCGAGATTTAGTATTCCTAATTTTATAAATGATCGATTATAGCGAAAGCGTGTTAAAACCAACAGTTCATTTTGACTCGGGGCAAATAGACACAAAAATATATTAGAGCCCAACCAACATACTGGCTTGTGCAGGATTTTGTAAAAGCAATCCAGATCCGGTAGGGATGTTACACGTTCTTTGGGTGCCTCTTGACAAAGTGACGGATTTGAGCAACCTTTCGTCGATATCACCTCGCAGAGATCGTTGGCCGAACAAGTCTACGGTTCGGTCTAAATTCGTGGCGAATGGCGGGTTTGGTGTCAGCGGAAGTTGATCCATCTTGAAACCGTCTTGGTTGACTGAGTGTAGTTTTAATCTTTTACTGGAAAGTGAAGAAATGGTTTGGTAGACTTGGTGAAATTCCTATAACTATTTCTGAGACGTTAAACATCTAAATATTATTAATTGGTGCTATAAATAAATAAAAATTCGCGCGTATGGTGGTAATTAGCGATCATCATAACACGGTTACATTAGGGTTTTCAAATGTTTGTGCTCGAACTAGTTTAGAAATTTCAAGTTCGCTTTTTCACGATTCTCAAAATCGTTATTTCGTTCCACACCAGGCATGAAGGGCTGAGACCATTTTAACGTTTTCAGTTCAGAAGCATTTGAAATTCGCCGAGGCATCAAACAACGACGCATTCTAGTTCCCACGCTGTGCGTCATTTTCTCTGCTCTGCTGATGAAGCACACTTTTCGGACGAGGACAGAAGGCATTTACCTACGCACGCGAAGTGATGGCAAGCTTTTCAACCTGAACCGGTTGAAAGCACAAACCAATAACCTGCTGTTTGCCGACGATGCAGCCATTATTGCTTACGCGCAAGAACACCTCCGGTCTCTATTGGACTGTTTTCCGTCGGCATGCAAAGACTTTGGTCTAACAATCAGCATGAGCAAGACCAAATTCATTGGTCAAGGGACTGTATCGCCTGCAATCATCACTGTTGGAAGCTGTCAGCTTGAACCAGTACATCACTTCACATATCTTGGTTCAACCATTGCGGATAACCTCTCGCTAGACACGGAGATTGATAAACGGGTTGGCAGAGCAGCTGTCATTTTGTCCCGATTGAGCTCCCGTGTTTGGGGTAACCGCAAGCTGACTGTAAAGACAAAGATGATGGTATACAGCGCGTGCGTACTAAATGCTTTACTGTACATAAGTTAAACCTGGACCACCCATGCAAGACACGAACTTGAGCTGAATGATTTTCATCTACGAAGCACCCGTCGTATCTTGAACATATCGTGGATGGACAAAGTGACAAATGCTGAAGTGCTTTTAAAAGCTGGTCAACAGAGCATGTTCTCCCTATTACGACAGCGCCGCCTATGGTGGCTGTCTACAGAATTGAAAATTAACGCATTCCAAAAGATCTTACATACATACATACATACATACATACATACATTCATACATACATACATACTTACATACATACATGCATACATACATACATACATACACGGTCAATAACTACTACTGACAAAATATAAGTAGGCGTCATTCAAAAGAAATTACCACCAGTCGTTGCCAGCATACCTTTTCAACTTTCCCGAAGAGCCGTTCCTTCGTCTCCAACGCATTATATAAATGACAATAAATGCCACCACAATCACCAGTCCCACAGATATTCCAATTGTGATCCACATCGTGGACTTTGTGTCTTCTTTTTCAAGTGTTTCCAACGCTTGCGACACGCTGTTCGTTGTTAGATGATTGGGAATAGTGGCAGGATCGTAGTAAGCTCTGCCAAGCGGAACTTCGCCACCTCCCTGACGATGAGCTGAAGAGATTCAAGAAATTTATAAACATCAATGAGCTCTGGAGGTAAAAATACGGTTAGAGTTGTAAAAATCCTAGGGGAATTACCAGGACAGAAGCAGCTCAACGGCGAACCAAAGATCACCACTTTTGTTAACAGTTACATGCTGTAGTTTCCAGCTCAAATCTTGGGACCGGAGCAGCGAATTATGGACTATATATATACTTTATTCTCAGCATAGTTTACAAAAACCTAAACGCGAAAACAGATGGGATTGAATGTGTGTATCACTGAGGGATTCACATTGACCAAGTCAAAATGCCTTGAGATGGATGCAAGTGCATGCAGCAACATAAAGTTGGGGTGTATACCGCCTTCAGTCAAAGCTGACGATAAATAGCACCCAATGGTTCCAAATGACTAAAAAGTTCGATTCGGGAGAAACACCATCTCTGGCAGTGGATACAGCGATAGATAATGCTCTGTCGATCGGCGTTAGTTGTACGCTAACGGTGTGATCTACTTTCAGCACAAGAGAGCGGGCAAGAACAAGTACTTGATCATCGTTTGTATTACGACCATTTTCCATTCTGTATACACGATTCAGCCAGCGGCGCCCTCACAGAAGTTGATCATCCATGCAGGAATTTTTACTTTGTGCCCTCTTGAACATCAGCTCAAATTGTGGCACAAACCTACTGCAGCAAGTTCTTACTCAGTACCTTCAGAAGTCATCAGTTCTGTTTCCCCCTCAGTTACTACGGGAGCCACTAGCAGAGGTCTACCTAAACAGAAATGTTCCTAAACCCAACTTCACTGGAGAATGCGGTGGGTAGGCATGACTGGGGTCGACACTCTGTGTACAACTGCCAAACGAATCCCAGGAAGATGCGATTCAAACACAATCTCATACAGATATTTGTGTCACTTTTCCTCCTCTTGTGGTTTTCAATCAATACCGCGGTTCAATTAGAACAGATTCGTCAATCCTACATCCAAAAAAGCCCACCGCATTTAAAATATGTAATAAAACTCGAGACTCACCGTCCGGGGTTCGGTAAACATGAATCTCCGACAGCGGTCCGTTCCCAAATCGATTTTGCGCGCGCATTCGAACGAAATAAATCGAGGCTGGTCGCAACTCTGTCAACACCGTGTTCAACGCCTTTGGGGAAATTTTCGTTTTGGTCCACTTGTGCAATGGGAGTAGGCGGTCGGTGGTGTGATAGATGACGTAGTTGGAAATGGGCCCACCAAGTCTAGATGGGTGATTCCACGAAAGTTGGACCTTGTCTGACACATTAGTCCCATGGGGTTCAGAGAGTTTTATCTCACTGGGAGCATCTTCGGGTTCTGCGAAACCATATGAACAGAGGTTACATGAGTGATGGTATACGTATGTGGCAAAAAGTGGATTCCTATTTAGGCGTCGCTCACATCCCCCCACTTACACACCGGTTTCTGGCTGTTTGCCGTCATCAGGTGGAGACAGTAAGATTACGCTCAGTGAGCCTTGAAACAGTAGATAAGTAGTAAACAAAGTTATACTTGAATGCCACTGTTGCATAAGATTCGTACAACGAACCACGATGTTCAAACACGGAATCACAAAGTGATTTGTGGTCAAGCACTCGAGGCGATTATGGATGACCAAAGTAATGTGTTTCTCACATCCACCGCACTTACACACCACTACCGGTTTCTATCTATTTGCCGTCATCACGTGGAGACAGTAAGCTTAGATTACTATTTCGCTGTTTCTTCGACCAGCTTGTGTTTTGTTAAAGAGACAGCCGTCCATTTGTCCGTAGAATATTGAACCGCGTATTCAAACAAAAATGATGTGCAACAAATCATTTTATAGAAAGACATGACAAATAAAATAATAATTCAACAAAAATCTGTGTCTGTATGCCAAGCATAATGATCTTTTATTAATAAAGAGACGCCTTTCAAATATTTACGGGTGAACCGGTTATGTGCTTTGAATTTGAACCCTCGCTGATAGGACGTACGGTTACTCAGTGCAGTCACAATGAATCTGAGTGGCGTGAATACAAATCTAATAGCTCGAATAATTAGGATAACTTTATTCTTGTTTGAACTATTTTCAGATATTGCCTACTTATGAGTAGTTGACTTGGTTGAAAATGTATTCGACCGATTCCAATTCGGCGTAACTTACTTTCAACTGCGGTTGTGAATATTTCGGTGAGACTCCATTCACTGTACAGAAAATCCTGCGGTACTGTTGAGCGTCGGCCAACAGAGCGGACGACGGTGGAGTAACTCTGTCCTGGTAGAAGGTTTGACAGTCGAGTCCATGGTTTTGTTATGTTCACAAGTTGAGAGGGTTTGACTGGAATGGTAATTTACAGATTAGAATATGCTTTTTCCATTTGAGACCAAAAATTTTTAGTGATGATGCTTGTGATGCTGATGACAATGATGACGGTGATGTTAATGATGATGTTGGTGATTATTATTATTATTTTTGTTGTTATTAGCATTATCATTATCATCATTATTGTTCATACTCCCAGTGATTTTGTTTACCATGAACAAACTGCTGATGATGTTACAGCCGATAGTGATGATGTAATATTGTTGTTTTTGACTATAATGATGGTACTAATGACGATATCACCGATTGACTTCAACTTCAACAAATGCAGGATCATGAATGTGGGGAATCGAGTAGAGTTCACATATCATATAGGTTCGCATGTCCTTGAAAATTGCAGTGAATAAAAAGATTTGACTGTCTGGATATTCTCCAGTTTAAAAACCTCACTTCAAACTAATGCTGCCTTCAAAAAGCAACACGTGTCCTAAATCTACTCAAATGAATATTTGGGAAATTTTCGCCCAAGATATTCCCAAGGATCATGAATACATACTTCAGACCAGTCATGGAATACGGTGTGCAGTCATGTTCTCCGTGGATCAAGAAGGATGTGGAACTTATGAAGCGAATCTATCAAAGCTCAACAAAACTAGTTCTCAGCATCCGAAAGAAACGCATAAAGAAAGGTTAATTCAGCTGAATCAGTTTGACTCTCCCTATCAACGAATCAGAGGAGACCTAATATTACTTTACAAAATATTCCATAGCCCAAACCATCTATTACAGGATTTATTTACGCGAAGGGGTGCGAGAAATTATCGGACCCATGATTATGTGCTGGTCATATCCTATTCCCGCCTGAACTGTAGAAGGTATTTTTACTCTGTCCGTGCCTGTTTTACTTGGAACACTTTACCTTCTACCGTTGCTCACGCCACTATTATTGAATTATTCGTTTCCCGAATTGTTATACATTGCACAATCTAATTCCTTACCTTCTTTTATACACGTACATTTCAATTTTCACCTACCTATGGTTGTTGTTAAGCTTGTTGTTTTTTAGACCATTAAAAACCTTGAACCTTGAATTACCTTGAATAAAGCCTCGCGATTTAATTGGATGGCATTTATGAGCCAATAGAGGGGCGTGTAAACCACCTTATGATCTTAAGAGAGGGTATCAATGTTCAATAAAGAGCAGATGTATAGATGAGTCTTAGGTTCCATGCGGTTGTTTAGGAAACGTCAAGAATTTCAACTCTTCGTGCTTGCACGGACAAGGACAAGTATATGTACCAGTACCAGATGATAGATCTTCTTAGAGTCGCGTAATTTAATCACTCAAGAACACTTGGAATCTTTATTTCCAAGAGCTGCATTGAATAAACTCACCATGATCAGCCCAGTGTTCTAATTGGTCCGTTCGTATACCGTCGGCTCCTACGGGGGAAGAAATACTTCCTGGTTCATCTGTCAACACTCGATAGGCAACTTGGTAGAATAGGATCGAGCCGAGAGCGTGTGATTCACAGTTAGAAGGTGACAAGGCGTCCAGCGTTGAGGTACGGCAAGAAGCATCATCCCACTGAATGAGAGCCCAATCGGAACCAATCGACGAAGCGTGCAAATTGAGGGGAATAAGAAGACGTTGCTGGACTGTGGAGAGGGAAATGCAAGCGGGTACAGCGGTGGACGGCGAGGATGATGGAGATTGAAAATAGAACAAGGACAATTAAGTTAGATGTGAAAATGTAAATCGAGGGATGGATGGATGGAGGGATGGATGGATAGATGGATGGATGGAGGGATGGATGGATAGATGGATGGATGGATGGATCAATGGATGGATGGATAAATGGATGGATGGATGGATGGATGGATCAATGGATGGATGGATAAATGGATGGATGGATGGATGGATGGATGGATGGATGGATGGATGGATGGATGGATGGATGGATGGATGGATGGATGGATGGATGGATGGATGGATGGATGGATGGATGGAGGGATGGATGGATGGATGGATGGATGGATGGATGGATGGATGGATGGATGGATGGATGGATGGATGGATGGATGGATGGATGGATGGATGAGTGGATGGATGGATGGTCAGTGTATGAATGGACGGATGGATGGATGGATGTATCGGATGTGACTATTTACCTTCATGTGGTTGTGTTCTTGCGGTCAACATTGTCGAAGCCCGCTCCTCATTTTCGAAAACGGTGGTTACTTCAATGTGATATGTCGCGTCCACATCTGAAAAAAATCGATTCCAAACGTAAAACACATCCAACTTATCAGTGGTTTTATATTTGGAATGAAGCTGCTAGTTTCGTCTGTATTCCACGATTACTGATAGATGAAAGTGACGAGAAAACTTTCCAAAAATATTGAGTTTTTCAGTAGTTGATACCTAGGTTCAGACTTCCCTAACGCGTTGGCAACTCCAATGCTTTTTCAGATTTCTCGCACAAAGGTTGTATGTTGATTACTCTTACCGCATATACCGAAACCTCTGTTCTGTGAAAAATATCTACTTTGCCCAAGCCATGTATTGCAGCATACTCTTTTTGAATGGTATGCAGGGATAATTTCACATGCTGAACATTATCGCACTGCAGTTCAAGTGGCCTTAAAATGTTTCGGGGGATCTGGGGACTTGAACGCAGTCTTGGATCTCAAGACACAGAGTTATTTCGCAACCATCGTATCACCCTTAGAGATGACGGAGGTCGGCGATATCGACACTGGATTGCCTCATACTCTAGACCAACTTACGTGCTGATTCAGTCCGATTCGTAAGTGGCAATCAAAAACGCGTATAATTACATCTGTGTACTTGTGATACACCTTTTAGCGAATTTCACAGCAGGTCAATCGTATCACGACGTTATCTCCATAAACAGTGCTACTTCAGCCGAGGTAGAAGTCGTGATTGGTGAGGAACATTCCGTATGGTACATTGATCGAAGACAGTGAGGAAAATTGGCCGGCCAGTTACTTGCCGCTGTGTTTTTTCGAACGCCATGGTCCGAAAGGCCCTCATACCTTGTAGCTTGATAACAGTGCGTGACAATGCTGCGATTCGAGGTCATTGCGATTCTTATAAGCATCATGAAACACCCTAGAACTCAATGTGTCAGCACCAACTAAGCAAACGAAGCTTACCAGGGATTGTGCAACAGATAGACCAGTGTGTTCATTGATTCTAGTCGTGTCTGTTGATGACCTCCTTTGGTCGATGTAGGCCATGAATGTATATCACAAGCGAATGATGTTTTCAGGCTACACAGGGCTTCAAATGAATAAACAGGTTCCAAAGGTTGTCATAGCAGGGGGTGGCAGTGGGGATAAGCTCCCACGGTCTATAAAATGCTCCCATATGGCGCGCGTCTAAAATAACCTCCGACAACCAAGTCCAGCTTCTGACCTGCACGAGTGGCTCCCCGAGCCCGGCGGAACTGCTTCTACCAACAGGAGAAGGGGCGAGTGACTGGCGCCTGAAAACCAGATTGCTTCGGGCAGATGGAGCTTGTTAGCCGGGGAGGGCATTTCATCTAAGGGAAGGAAGACCCTGATGTTAAACCTCCGCTGCCTTGCGGGATACCCGATCGCAGAAAGGTTTCGGGAGAAAACCCTGAGGAAAAATCTGAAGCAGAGTCTCGTAGACTGTTAGTTGGTACATACCACCTCTTTCTAGTAACTCACTGCTGCCTCGCAGTTTGCACTTGGTTGTGCAAAGGCTAGAGAAGCTGACTCGAACAAACACCGAGTTGTGCTGGGGACGCCGCTTCGTACCCAAATTCCCAAGACCCTTCATTGAAGCCGATTCATCCTCCAGGAGGAGATAGTCGAACAAAAGTAATTGTAATCATAGGTTTAACCCCATTCCGACCTGTTTGGGTACATATGATTAAACAAGTTGGTCGTACCAAACTTATCCAACAGTGGCATACAAACGCAACTTCATTTACACCAATAATATGCTGCTTCTTCCGAACTGGAAGGCGATTTGTTTTGCTATTGACGTGATGTATACCCCCCGCCACCCCTAGAATAATAAGTTCAGCGTGACCACTGTTCACAAGAACAAAATCTTTGTGAAGGAGCATCTTTGACTGGATCGATACGTTAGCGAAATCATGCTATAACCGTATATATTACTCCCATACACACGCAACGCATAACCAA